>PVJL010001754.1:0-237039 GCA_004026885.1 Lyroderma lyra | reverse complement strand
ATACAGTTTGTGGACTGGTGCCCGACGGGATTTAAGGTAGGACTAGGTGATGGCAAGTGGTTTTAACCTTTCAGCGTGCAGCAAGTTCTGTGATAGAATGCTCCCCTTGTGGAGAATACCCCTGTCCCATGGCAGCTAGGCTCTTGGTCATAAATGAGTGTACCAGAGTGGTGACTTATTCAGTGGTGTCTTTTGAATTACTTACCTGTGGTGAGAGAATTTTTTAACAGAACAGGAAATTTTCTGAGGGATCTTTTTTCCCACATAGGTGGTGGAATGGGTGTGGGAAATGTAGGTTGGCCTTAAAAATAAGATATTTTCTCATAATAGGCATTTTTTTTTGGCATTTTGGTCATGCATGTGGGATTCTGAAATTGGGTTGTTACTATTGATATCACGAAATCCACTTGATTCCATAGGTATGTAGAAATTAAACCGAATTTACATGTCCTATCAAATGTTTTATTTGAAGGAAAACAATCATGAATCTTTTTGTGAAGAAAAATGGCAACATTTTTATTTCTCACTTTGTAAGGCTAGAAATTTTGGCCTGAGTTTGCCTCAGACCCTTCCATTTGATATAGGGTAGAAACCTTGCTGTTGTGTTTCAGCTTTGTCCTGTCTTTGATTACTGAACCCTGTTGATTCTTTCCCTGTGGGATCTGTGCTTCCCCAAGCCTTGCTTTTATTTCACCTTCTCTGGCTTAGACGCTTACCACTTCCAGTGTGCCTGCTGCCCTGGGTTCTCTGCGTTCCCTTCTCCTAGTTCAGGCAGTGAAGTGTTCCATGAAACAGCCACACACACTCAGTGGTCCATTGTGGATGCTTTTGTGCTACAATTGAGTGGCTGTGACAGAGACGACATGGCCCACCAGCCTAGAATATGCAGTCTCACCCTTTATATAAAAAGTTTGCCAATCCTGGCTCTAGCTGACCCTGTATTCTGCTGCCAAAACCTTTGATTCCATCATGCCTGGTTCTGAAGCCTGTTCCCCCTTGGTCCCAGCACTGGAAGGTCACCTCCTCCCACACAGACCACCTGCTGTTGCAGTGGTAGCAGCAGTCCTAGGACCTCTGGCAGTATGCATGTCACCCTGCTATGTACATACTATTTGGTGGGAAAGCAGAGGGTTTGACCTTCCCTTGCAATACAACCACAGTTTGTACAGGGTAGAAAATGCTACAGAGACCAATTCTCCTCTTTTTTAATTTATTTTTATTGTTAGACTTATTGGGGTGACATCTGTTAGCAAGGATTACATAGGTTTCAGGCATACAATTCAATTCTCCTCTTGTTGAAGTCTATGAAAAAAGTAACGTATGAAGAACCCAGAGCAGTGTCCTTCAGAAGGAAGACAGTCTTGTCACCTGGGTGTGCATCACGTGTCACAGTTGCTGGGACACAGCCCTTCAGGCAGCTTGGGATTGAGCCAGAGTGGCCAGCTCTGGCCACTTGTCTTTCCTTGTCTAGAAACAAGCATCCTGCTTTCCTGGAACCTTTCCTGGCACAAAGGACTCAGAGACTGCAGAGTGAACTGAGCCTTCTCCCAGGTTGCCAGAGGGTACCTACATGCCTGCCATTTCTGGGAAAGTGGCCATCATTTCTGGGTTTAACAGAAGCTTCACGCAATACTTTCTTCCCTTCTCTGACCAGTGGACATCAACTATCAGCCCCCCACAGTTGTCCCTGGGACAGATCTAGCCAAGGTTCAGCAAGCTATGTACATGCTAAACACCACCACCATCACTGAGGCCTGGGCTGGCCTGGACCATAGTTCGATGTCATGTATGCAAAGCGAGCCTTTGTGTACTGGTATGTGGGGGAGGGCATGGAAGGAGTTCTCTGAGGCCAGAGAAGACCTGGCAGCTCTGGAGAAAAATTATAAAGAGGTGGGTGTGGATTCCGTGGAAGCAGAGGCCAAAGAAGGGGAAGAATACTGAATGGGAGAGTGCAGCTGGTGAGCATACCTACCTTCTGCTCTCTCCTGCCACCCTTCAGCTTGGCTGGCTTCAAGTTGTTTGTCATTCAAGTTACAGTATCAAACCTCCATCTGCTGTGGTGTTCCTGTGTTGACAGGAGTGAACAGAACCCCAAAGACTGCTGGGTCTGTGCAGAAGGCTGGTTTGGGCTACACGATGCTATGTTGTTGGGGTGGGTACAGTGCTACCCATATCTGTAAGGAACCACTGCTTACATGACAGGACCCAGGGTGGGGGGGTAGGGGAACAGTCAATATTTCCAATCCAAGGTTTCAAAGCATAAAGATTTACTTAATTCTAGGACACTGAGTTAGGTTTTTCCATTGAATTTGCCATTTTTCAGGCTTCTTCATTATGAACTTGTGGACTAAAGTATAAAAGCTTAGAACTGGAGTTTTAAAATCTAAGGTTCATGGAAAGAGGGGTGTCCACAGAACCCCTGAACCCCTAAATTGTGGGTCAAATCTATAAGGTCAGGACATTTTGCAGGAGGGAGGATTTTATTGGCTTCTGCAGTGGCATTCATAACCCACAGTTCATCTTTGTCCTCACTGTAGATGATAACTTGAAAGATAACATTTTGTCCTGCATGCTCAAACCCCTGTCCCCACTGCACCTGGGAATGTTCTCAACAAAAGCATTGCTCATTGAAATCTATTAATAAAAGATGTAGTAATATGAATATATTCTCTCAGGCCTGAAGATGAGGGTTGAACGTGAAATCACTGGTTTGTCACTTGGTTAGTTCAGCTGTAGCATAACAAGGACCAGCACACAACTAATACTAAATCTTTGTGCCTTAATAAATTCAAAAGGTGATAGAAAACATCTTGAATGAACCCTCAATTTTTCAAAAAGATTTATTACCAACTGGAGGAAACAAAACATAGCCTCTACCTGGAGGCTGGTGGAGCTCACAGCAGGCCAATGTGACGAGTCCCTGCCTGGCTCAGGTACTATTCCTGATGGGGCTCTTCCCTGGCCCAGCCCCCTTGGGCAGCCTGGTAGCACTAGGCTGTCGGGGCATCCTCTGGCTGGATCCTTCCCGGCCACTGCGTTCTGTCAGAGCCGGGCCTCCACCAAGAGCAGTGCTGCCTTTGTTTCTCCCTGAACAGATACAACACAATCATTAGGAACCAGGGCAAACTCCACATCGCTGTATTTGTGCTCCTTGAGCAACATTTATGTCTAGTATGTTTCTGTCACAGTCCTTTCAGCCAGGGACCCTAAGATAGCCCAGGGTCCTGAGGCTTAGGACTGCCTGGAGATGGCACATCCAAGAGAAGTCTTTGGCAAAGTGCGGGAGGCCCTCCAGGGTGTCCTAGGATGGAAGTAGTGCAAGGAATGAGGGGAAAGTCGGTTTAGGGGAAGGGAAGCTCAGCTTGTTGACTCCTGCCCTACAAAGCATACAGGCTTGGCTACAACTGCCAGCAGCACAAGAGGGGTCACTATCAGCAGGGCGGCTGTCTCACTGCCCCTCCCCAGGAACTCTCCTCCTTTCTGGATTGACCACATTTGAACAGATCAGACCGATGACACAGGAAGCATGTGAGTCATCAATAGATAACAAAGTTAGGCTTTTATATTTGGATCTTGGAGACTTCACTCATTTTCCTATGTACATTAGTATTCTGCAAATATTCAGTGGTCAAGCCTCTTGCCCTCCAGACCATTCCCAGATCCTCTGGCTGGACTCCTGCAGAGGCTTGACTGCTTGAGACCTGCCCTGGCCACCAGGCAGTCACACTCGGATGGAGACCAATGGTCTATTCCTTCATTTGCAATTTGCTCACTTTATTTTGTTTTTTGGGGAAGACAGCCAGAAAGACTTGTAATCATGCCTAGGCTAGAGCCTTATTTTAAAGAAGCAGCTTCCCTGGGCTCAGGGTATTAACAGTACAGGCAAGACTGAGAGGACTCCCCAGGGGACAAAATATCTGGTGGAACAGGCTGTTCTACTAGCTCACAGTCTCTCATTTTGGGCCTGCCTCAGCCAGGGTCTGCCCTGTGGGATCTAACCAGGGTATATGTGCCCTGCTTGATCCCTAGCCTCCATCTAGGTTTACAGTCAACTAGCCTGTGACAAGTTCTTGGAGAAAAGATGCAACAAAATTTTGTAGGGGCCTGTTAAGTCATTTGTTTCACCATTTGTCCCCTTCTTGACCAACCTTCAGGAATCCTGTGCTCTTGGGGTTAGTGGGAAGATCCATTCAGGCCTCCTCATTTTATGCATGGAGAAGGAGGGTGGAAGAAGATGGTCTGCAGGGACTGCAATGAAAAGACCTGCAGCTTTCAGCCAGGCTTGAAAGGGGTAGGGTGAGGATGTGCCCAGTGCCTGAGGGCACAGACAGATAACATCACTGAGTATTAACAACGTGGCTTATTGTCTTCAAAAGTCAGTGTTCCTCCTACCTCTAAAATCAACTTGTATCCACTCAGGGTTTTGTGATCTCCCTAATAAAGCAAAACCCAAAACACACCCGCCTGTCGCCCCCTCCCCACATTGACTCAGCGAGCTCCTGAAGCTGGGGAGCCAGCCAGACTTGGTGGGACTCTATCATTTACCTTTGGTGTGGCCCATGTGAGTCCCACTCAACATCCCCTGCAAGCTCTGCTGGCAGAGCTGGTCAGGAACAAGGATTTATGAAGTTCCAGTCCCATCCCTTGCTGCTGGTCCCCAAGAGTGGCCTTTGTCCTTCATGGTTGGGAGCACCCCCTAGTGGCAGAATGGCCAATGGAGCCATCAAGGCAAATTATTAGTGAAAGGCGATGAGTGTACACTGAATGTATACTGTGTGAGGAAGAAAAAGAATGAGGGGCAGGGAGGACAGGTGAATGAGAAATGAGAAGAGAGGAAGAAAGAACTACAGTATGGCTTGAGGAGTGCACTGCAGCCAGGTGAGGCAGCACAGGCCATCCTGATGTCTTCAAGTCCACTGGCCATTGCTGGAGAGCCACCAAAATGTCTGTACGCATCAGCCAGTACTGCTGCCCTCACTGGCTGGGCACACAGTAGGGACTTTATCAGTGCTTCCAGAACATATACAGACAATGCCAAAGACCTACATGCCACAAGGACGTGCACATGTGCACTTTTAACCTTTAACTTAGGCTATGTATGCTTGGAGGTATTCTCTCTCAGGGATATGCCTAGTGATCCCTCCCTGCACAGAGGTATTTTGGGAAAAGTATTACTGTGAATGTTCTGGAGCAACACTGTCCAATGGAAATATGATGCAAGCCACACATGTAAATTTAAATTTTCTAGTAGCCACATTAAAAAGTAAAAAGAAACAAGAATTAATTTAAATATTTTAATTAACCAAAAACATCCACTATATTATCATTTCAACAAGTGCTCAATATAAAAATTATTCATGAGGTGTTATATTCCCTTTCTGGGCCAATTCTTCGGCATTTGGGCTTGTGCTGTGTACTTAACACTTGTAGCGTGTCTCAAGCGGACCAGCCCTGGGGCCATGGCTCCGTATTGGACAGTGCAGCTCTGCCTGTGACTCACGGCTTCCACACTCCGAACCTCACCTACATGTTCTGGAGGGATGTCTTTTTAAAACTTTAGTTCCCTTAAACTTCAACAGAGAACATTCAACTGAACTGAATTTTTCTTCAATGACTCCACATCCTCCCCATGACAAACATGACATTACCCCTCTGTGCTTTCGGATTGTTTCCTGCTTTTTGGCTGGAAGAGGCAGAACAAGTAAGCTTGCAGGTGACAATTCCCACAGGCCACCCAGATGGCCAAGGGATAGGTACTGAGACAGAGTCAAGTTCCTAAGAGGGCTCTAGCCCATGGAGCATCTTCACATTCCAATTCTGTGGGAAACCTAAGGCAAATTAGCCCCAGCAGCCCCCAACCCCATCACATCTTAGGCCTTCATGGTCCCCACAGCTGGATTACTCTGACAACCCTATTTTCTCCATCCCAGATCCTGTCATTGATGAGGAGGCAGGAAGATCTGTGTGAACAGATGCTGTGGTGTGTGGCCTCATAGATCTGTCTTGCTTGGTAACCTCCGGTTCTCAGCAGCAGCACACTCCAACATGGCCCCTCATCTGTCCCATTCCTCTCAAACTTCTCCCCATCTACCACCTCCCAGGCTGCCCTCTACCCCACTGTGCATCTCCCCAGGGCCTCTGCATCTTCTTATCCTGGCTGCTGGCTACTCAGCCTAGTAGGACCCAAGGCCTGAGCACTCCCCCTGTGGGACCCAGAACTCCATTCCTGTTTTTACTCCCCTTGGAGCCCCCTCTGATCCTCCTGATCCCTCTATGCCAGTGCTCCCAGTGTCACACTCATGACACACATCTTAACTTCTGCCTTCCCCTCTCCCTGCTACTCCCCAGCTCAGGCTCAGCCTCCACCAGTGGCCTAGATACACACCATGAATCTGCCTCAACTTTCCTGTCTCAGCCCCCTCCCCACCTCAGTGCTAACTCTGCACCTGGCACAGAGGGCCCTGCCCCCCAGCCTGTTTAACCCTCCCAGCCCGGTGTACCGATTGTTCGGTCCTTTCCGAACCTGCCGCCAGACCGCGGTACCTAATGTTCGGTACTTTGCCTCGTACGTGAAAACGACGACTCCAAGTTCCATCGTATTCTAACCACTTGTTTGCATGTAACTAACATTTTTCTATATCATGTTGGTTTTCTCTCTTTAATGCTCAGGAGCCCAGGTATAGGGGACTCAGGTCTGGTAGGGTTAACCCTTGCTGCTCTAATTTGTGTCTCTGTCATTGACAGTTACTAGCCATTTCCCTCACTGGACTGAGAGCATGTCCATCTTGTAGTCCCACTGTGCCCCGATATTGAAAGCTAGCCAGTCACCCAGAGTCACCAACTGAACAGTCACTCTCCCGAATGAGGAGGGCTCTGTTCCCAGTTTCTCCCTCCCTCTGGAAACTCACCCATCAATTCCTCAGCTCAGCCTTGTAGTCTGCCCACCTCTACCCTGATATGGCCCTGCCCCTTCCCTACCCTTCCCTGGCCCAAGCTCCAGGTGGCACCTGGAATGGCGCAGTAGGGGATGTGGGAGGGGTATGTCAGAGGGTGAACAAGAGCACCTGTGAGATGTCAGGCCCTCATACACCCCCTGGCACTGAGTCCCCCGCCTCATCACACCTGGTAATGCCTAGAAGTTACCCCCAGCTCAGGGACCAGGCAGAAAAGGGAAATCATGGTTTTTGTCATCCAGACTGCTCAAGTAGCTATGTGACAGCATCTAAAAAGCCAAGGTGTTTCTCACACCTAAGTCTTTGCTCTCCACAGCATGCCACATGCCTCTTCCCTGCCCCTTGGCCTCTTGGCCTCTAGGGCAGCGACAGCTCTACAGAGTGCAGGCCTCAACCAGGAGAGTTAGCCTCTGGTGGGGAAGGGGTAGTATTGGTCCCATTCTAGAGGTACTGCAGGTTGCCTCTTAATAATCCATTAAATCACGTCCTTGGTCTCTAAGCTGTGTGGCAGAGATGGCCCACAGGGTCCTGCACTTGCAGCTTGAAGCTGCTCTGGCTTCCTGGGGCTATAGCAGTTTCCATGGAAACAAGTGAGCACACCAACCCCCAGAGATAAACCAATAAACGCAACCTGCAAAAGGAGAGAACAGGCAGCAAGAGAACCGGAGGGAACCGGGGGGCCCTGAAGAGAGAGGCGAGTACGTGGCAGCTGGGCCATGGTGCAGAACCGGAGAGGCTGCAGGCTGCGGGACTGAGGAAAAGGAGGGTCTTGCAGGGGGGCTACAGTTCTTGGTAGAGAGAAAGGAGGCCTCTGCAGGTCAGAGAGAGACACAAAGACAGCAGACAGAGGTCAATGAGGCAGCCCAGGGCCTCTCAAGATAGGAGGTGCAAATGCTCAGGCCCCTGGCACTCCCACCCACAGGAGTCAGCCTGCCCTCCACCCCAACGTGTGCTGCTTGTCAGGATGTCTGTGAGTGCCTGAGTGCTCTGGTCAGGGAGCCAGCCCAAGAAGTTCTGCTGCATCTCAGAAGATTTCTAACAGCCATTGTGAGCAGAAGTACCACATACAAGGAGCTCTGCCATAACACCCTTGTCATCAGCACCTGTTCATCCCCCAGTCATGACCCTTGAGAGTAAGGTGCTCCCTCAAGCCTGAGCCCAGTACTCTCCTACTCAAGCCTCTGCACTGTGAGTGTTCAGGACAGCCAGGGCTGCCACACTGACTCCCAGAGGAGTGAAGCTCAGCTGGTCAGATTCCTGGGCAGGATCTGGGCCCAGGTGGGGTATAGTCCAGGGGGCTGCAAGAATGCCTCTGCCTGCCCACTTCTTGAGTACTTTCTTGGAGACTATATACACCACGAAAACAGGAACCAAAGCAGTCTTGCTCCGGTGTTTGTGGTATGAAAGCATGAGTGATGAGGTAGGAAGAGGACCAAAAGTCCCAAGTGGTCCTAGACTGCTTGGACCATCCTCCCATTTTGCCACCGCCTGATCTAGACATGCTCTCTCAAGGCTAGCATAGAAGCCAAAGCTGGGAACTACGTCCAAGGTGAGAGTCCTTGGATGGGCCCAGCGAGTCCTAGGAGAAGTCTGAAAGGCCTGGCCACTGAGGGCCGAGCCGGTACTGGGCAGGGCACTGCCCCCTCCAGGTCCCTGCCACCTCACTGCCTGGGTCATAGGGGAAGAGAGCTCTGACCTCGGGTCTCCAGCATGCTCGATGTGGGCAGAGACACCGCCGCAGGGTCCTGGGGCTCGCTTGCCAGTCTTTGCCCAGCACACATGGACTTGAGCATCTGGAAGACGGCGAGGGGCGCCACGTTCAGCTTCAAAAGGTCCACCAGGATCCTGGCGAGAAAGACGCGGTGCACAGTGAGCCCTTCTGGCCCCGGGCCAGGATACTCAAGCGAGAAGAGGTCAGAAGTAGGCCACCTCCTTCAAGACCCCCTACTCTATTCTAGGTCCCTAAGGGATTGCGACAAGGGCAGTGGCTCTTCTAGATCAGTGGCCAGGAGTGGGTGTCTGGGGGTCGGACGAGAGCGCAGCCCCCACCCACGCCCGCTCACTTGAACACATCGGGGTCCATGGCGCCGCCCGCCGCCTGCGCCAGCTCATACAGCTCCATCTCCTCAGCACTCAACACCTTCTTCCGCCGCAGGGCAAGCTTCTGCAGGGCCGCTTCCAGCCCTGGGGGTGCCCCCGACCCGGGACCAGCGGCCGGCGCCGCCATCTGCTTCTCTGGGAAGGTGCACGCCCCACCCCCGCCCCGCCCCGCTGAGCCCTCCCACAGTGCCCTCTACTGGTCCTGCCGACCGTTCCTCTCCCTGCAGCGCCACCGCTCGGCCTCCCATGCAGCCCTACCCCCGAGGGTAGGGACGGGTCCGTCTCCCCTTCGCCATTCGGTCCTCATTTACGTGCCGGGCTGTGTTAGGTAGGCGTGGGGGATACTGTGGAGGGCCAAAGAGACCCGCTCCTGGGCGATCAAGACTTTCTGCTAGGCTGCATTGGTCGTTCTCGCTTAAGTAGCAGCACCTAGCGCAGTGCCTGGCATACGTTATAGTGGGCACTCAATAAATGCCTGTGGGACGAAGGGCAGTCAATGCACAGTGCGTAACTGTTTCGCGCCGGGGTGGGCTATTGAGGGGGTGTCCCAGTTGGGAGGCGCCCTGAGGGCCCTAATTAACGGCCTCTTTTTACGCGCACGCGCACTTCTTCCCTCGGCTACAGCGCGTGAACTCTGGCGTTGAGGGTTCAGATACCCCAACTGCGCACGCGCACACAAAGGTGTCCGCCATAAATCCCGCCGACCTTCGCTTTGCGCAAGCGCTTTTTGAGGTAGCAGCCTGAAGAGGTAGCGGCGAGTTTCGCGCCAGGCCAGTGGGCGTGACGCCACGCGCAGCTTGATGACGACATCTCGGCGCCGGATAGCCAAATGGTGGCTTCAGTCTTGGAAGCGAGCGACGCTATGGATCCCACAGGTGAGTGAGGGGATCCGCGCGCGGGATGGTCCCGCGTCCCGTCACCCTTCCCGAACCTCCGCCGAAGCCGTCTCCGTTCTTCCGCGAGACCCGAGCCGGGCCCCGGCGTCTGCGCCTCAGGCCAGGCCGGCGGGGGAGCCAAGGGCCCGGGCTGCGCCCTCATGCTACCTTCCTGCCCGGGTCTCACACCCCATCGCGGTAGGTGCTCGGTTAAGTTCGTTGAACGAATTGGAGGAAGGAAAGCTTCGAGTTAAAGTTGAGCCTTGGACTCATAAAGCCGGATAGGGGGAAAAGCCGGCTGTGGGTCCCGGCCTGAGCCTTCTTCCTTGTGTGGCTCGATTTTTCCGAGCCTCAGTTTCCTCATCTGTGATATGGGGATCTCGATGCTTACTTCACAGGACAGCTGTAACCAACAAGTGGGAGCATACTCGATACTTCTCAGAGCAACTACAGGGAAGCCTAGGCAGTAGCGTGATTTGCCTGGCATGATCGACGTTGACAGGGCTACCGCTCTCAGAAGAAACCCTGAAACAAGGTCCAAAGTAGCTCCTGAGAAAAGTGTTGTTGAAGTAGCGGATGAAGCAGACGCTTGGTGCACAGAGCGCAGAGGGGTGTAATTTGGGGAGCCTGGCTGAGGCTCGGTCAGAAAACAGCGTGTTAGAGACACTGCCCTTCCTTGGAAAGACTCCTGGTTTGGAGATTCTGGCTTCATTCTCTCAGCTGCTACCTATGCAAGTTTTCTCTGAGCAAGGAGGTACTTTCACCTCATCATCTCTAAAGCTCTGACCTTGGCAAACAGTTCAGGATTTTATGCTGCTTTAATCATTTTGGAATAGTTTAAAACACTTGGCTCTGTACTGATGCATTTTATTTGTTTTAAGGCTTTCTTAATACTGAAACTGATAGCTAGTTTAAGAGTTGAAAAAAACCTGGGGGGAGGTGTTTTATTTCCAAGTGGCAGAGAAGCACATCTCTCAACCCCTCAACTGCCTGCACAGCCTTCTTGCACCCAACCTCTCCCCTATCCACATAAGCTGTCAGTTGCCACCTCAGTGTCCGTACTTGGGCTGTGCATGGGCAGAACTGTGCCAGGAAAGCCTTCAGTAGCCCATTAGTGGGACAAGGCATGCTTTCTCTCTGCTTAGTCCAAGACTGGATATTTTCAGTTTTAGATTGGCTGGGCAGAGAGGTAGGAATCTGGAAAGCTACTCCTGATTTTCTGATGGCCCAGCCAAAGCCTCCCTTGGTAAAGCTTACTCATTCCCCCCTCCCCCACCCCTTCATTCTCAGAGAGTACAGGTAATGTAGAGGAGACTTATCCATGTGTTACCAAGGATTCACTACTGCAGACTTGGCTCTGAAGCTGGCTACTGGGGACTACATGAAAAAAAACATTTCTATAAAACATGGGATGTGTTGGTGTAGGGTGTATTGAGTTATACAAATGTTCTCCAGGACATTGTGAAATGATACAGCATTCTGTTGTTTGGCATATGTTAAGATTTATCTTTGTTTTTCCACAGTGGTTTCCTAAGACGGTCATTTTCAGCTCTCCACAGGAGGCTGCTATGGCGTTCCCCCACCTGCAACAGCCCAGCTTCCTACTGGTAAATATCAACAGCCTATGTGAATGTCAGTGTGATATTTCTTTGTTTGTTTGTTTGTTTATGTGGGTAATTCCCTGGCTGGGAATCAAACCCAGGCCTCAGTGTTGAGAGCACCGAAGCCTAGCCACTACACCATCAGGGAACTCCTGTCAGTGTGATATTTCTAAGCTAAGGGACTTGAGGGTTCTTTTCACTGACTTGAAGAACTTGCCAGTGGTTGTTTTGGGGGGCATGTGATTGAAGTAACACTGGACTTGGGGTTGAAATCCTTAGGTTTCACTCTGCCTCTGCCACAAAGGGTTTACTTGGGTTTACTCAAATGCTAAGCCCTGGTTTTTTCATCTATAAGACGACTTGATTAAAACGCCATTTTCCCTACTTCCCAGAGTATGGGAACGAGCACGTGAAAAAGATGTGCGTTCGAATCTTTATGTCTTGTAATTCCTTACACAAAAGTGTAATCATAACAGTCATTAGTGAAAAATGGAAGGACACTGCTGTGTTGGGGGCAACCAGGACTGCACTTTAAATATTAAACATGATGCTGAGAAGTTAAGTGTGAAGCAAATATCATTGGTAAAAGTTTGACGTTTCAGTTCCCAAAAGATACTTTTTGTAAACATTTATCTGAAACATTCTTCTTCTCTGCACCTTCTTGAGCAAGCTTGTCCAACCTGGCCCAAACATGAAATTTATACACAAACCATTTTTTTAGCTTATTAGCTATTGTTAGTGTTAATGTATTTTATGTGTGTCTCAAGACACTTCTTCCAATGTGGCCCAAGGAAGCCAAAAGATCCTACTCATGACTGGGGCCTCGTTTAAAGATAGACAGGCTTTATGCCTAGATGTCCTTGGGCCAAGCCTTCTTGGTTAAAACTCTAGCATTTCCTCTAATCTCCATTTGTGCAGAGGCTTCTTTTCTTCATGTAGTCAGGGTACATACATGCTTTCCCTATACTCTGTGATCTCCAGTAGATATCCTTAGTTCTTGTCATGAATGCTTTCTGGCCTCTCCATTGCCTTCATGATTAGCGTCAGCAGTTCGCCGAAGCCATCTATAATTTTTAGCCTACCTGTTTCTTAAGGTAATGAAGGTTCAATAGGTTCATTATCTACTGAATAAAAGGCATCTTGGTTAAGGGTTTAACTTACAACAAATGACACCCTCATTTTATTGGACATTCTCAGTGATGATCATAGTGGTGTAAATCATGGTTAGTCAGTCATGTAGGGAATTTCCAGTTCATGCATTCACACTTGGTGATCACTCTGTGATCTATGAGGGGATGCCTACACAATAAGGGCCTCTTCTAGCTGAGGGGCTGATCCCCTGCTTGTGGATCAGGCAGAAGTCAATTTTATTCTGATAAAGTGAAGTTCTTTGAGGTAACTGGGCATGCCTGACAGAGGGTACTAGGAAGCAAGCCTGACAATTATTGGTCTAGAGAGCAGGATCCTCAATGTTTGTTCTAGTAGCATCCTTTAGGCCACTGATAACATGTATGGCCTAATGTATGAGATACTAGGAAGTCAAGTTACTGGTATGTATCTCACTCCTGCCTCTCACTTGGATTTCTATTTTGACTGGAACTGGAATATCAAAAGCCGCAAAGGAAAAATGCTTATGATTTTTTTTGGTTTCTTCTCCTAGGCTAGCCTGAAAGCTGACTCTATAAATAAACCCTTTGCACAGCGGTGCCAAGACTTGGTTAAAGTCATTGAGGATTTTCCAGCAAAGGTACAGCTTTGTTAGCAACTTCTCTTTGAGGCATGTCTCATACACTCCTTGAAAAATGTTGTTATAGGCCCTGGTTTCCACCTCTGAGGACTGCCCTGCACAGAGGCCTTACCAGCCTTGTGACTGTTGCATTTATGGATACATTTTAATATATGCGGACCATGAGTTCTCAACCATGGATGCTTCTGCCCCACATGAGATGTTGGCAATGTCTAGGGACATTTTTAGTTGTCACAGGGCTGGTGCTACTGACATCAAGTGGGTAGAGGCCAGGAATGCTGGTAACCATTCCATAATGCACAAGATAGCCCCCACAACAAAGAAGTGTTCAGTCTAAAGGGTCAACAGTGCCAATGTAAATACTGAAAACAGCTGGAATTGTCAAGTAGTAAATGTAGGTAAGTTCAAGAAACCGGCTTGAGATTTACTACCAAATAACAATAAATCTCACTTTCAAGGGCTCTGAGAAAGAATGTTGCCACCCTTTTTAATAAAGCTCTTTTCAGAAGTTTCTGACACTTTTTAAAAAGCATTTTAAATAAGCAGACTTACTTAACTGACCCAGATACACAGCCCTACTGCTTGGTATGCCACATAACCCCAGTGAACGAATCTAAAGCTGCTGTTTGTGTTGGCACTGCTGCACCAGGGTTCCAGTGGGTGCTGGGCTGGTCCTGTGGGCCTCTAAACAGGGAGTAACAACCTCAGATCTTAAGGCCAGCGAGGGAGGTGGGCAGCTCATGGTTCAGGACTGGAGCTGGGGCAGGAGGCCCATGTAGCACACAGCCTGGCAGCGGTCACTGGTCCAAAGTGAGCCTGCCTAAAGGCTCATCTGCACACTGTTTTATTAATAGGAGCTACATACAATCTTCCCATGGCTGGTAGAGAGCATTTTCGGCAGCTTGGATGGCATCCTCATCGGCTGGAACCTCCGCTGCTTACAGGGACGTGTGAACCCTGTAGAGTACAGCATTGCTATGGAATTTCTCGATCCTGGGTAGGTGGGTTTGTCACCTGAGGGGCTGGATGTTTTCCTCTTATGATCCCATTTTTAAATCACTGTTGTATTCCTTAAAGTTAAGAAACAAAGCAAGATGGTTTACAGTTCATTTGCCCTGTTTTTGTTCATTTAATTTCATATTTAGTGGCCCAATGATGAAGTTGGTTTATAAACTTCAAGCCGAAGACTATAAGTTTGACTTTCCTGTCTCCTACCTTCCTGTAAGTAAGTGGTGATGGTGAGAGCTGTGCTTTGGCCAGGGCTGCGGTGGTGGTGGTAGGCAGAGGCTCAGCGTATGCCTGGGGCAAACAAGCCCAAATGGGCTGCAGTGATGGTGGTGGCCAGGGGCTCAGAGTAGCTGTGACCATAGGCAGGAAAATGCCATAGTTTGTTCAGGGCCAAGGAGGCATCACAAATTGGAACTCTAGCAGTTAACTTTTTTTGAGATCATTCCAAACTCTGCCAGTGGGAGAAGTGCCATGCTGCCTATTTTGTTTCTAGCTGAGTGGCAGGCAGGGCCATGTGACTGGTTGCAAATGGAGAGTTGCTCACAGGGTATAAGGAGGAGATGGAATTCATCAGGTGCCTGGCTGGGCTCAGAACTGTTCACAGCTGTTGCCATTGCTGTTTGCAGGTCTCTATGAGGGTAATATGAGAGATTCTAAGTAAAAGCTCTTTTACTCAAGTACTACACAGAACAGCTCTGTTTCCACAGACAGGGTCTATGTGCTGGTCTCATCTTCAGCAGCCTTCCCAAAGGGCCACACTGCATGTAGGATGGGCACCATGCTGGACCCTACACTCAAGCCCACCTCCCTCTCTCCACAGGGCCCCGTGAAGGCGTCCATCCAGGAGCGTGTACTCCCTGACAGCCCTCTGTACCACAACAAAGTCCAGTTCCCCCCCACCGGGGGCCTCAGCCTAAACCTGGCCCTCAGTATTCTTTGCTGGTCTGATGGGTAGGGAGGCTAGGGGTGGCCAGCACAGCACAGGGGGCTGGCCAACAATCCTGCCATTTGACCCTTAATGCTACCTTCAGATCCATTTGAATATTACATGTTCTTCTTTGCTTTGAGCCTCATCACTCAAAAGGTAATGAAGGAGGGCCTCTGAACAGAATTTTCTTTCTCAGAGATCCCCCAGAGAGTGTGGCGGCTGTGGCCTAGGGCTCCTATTTTCACATAGCAGGAGGAGCTTGAGATTTGACTGTGAGCCAGTTGCCAGCCTTTCTTTGTCTTCCATTTCCCCTTTTCCCTTCCTGCCTCGTTTCTCTGGGTCCTCTTTTCCTTCCTCCTCCAACCTTTGTTCTTCAACTATCATTAGGACAACAGACTGATGGGCAGACTTGACAGGCAACGTAGGCTGGTCTAAGTACCCCAAGTGGTGGTCAGTGGGTCTTCCCACAGGAGGTGCTTGCCGAGCATAGGGGCAGGGTGGAGGTGCGCTGGGGGTTTTAATGCAGGGCAGGACTGAGGTCTAATCAGGCTCTCCGTGGTGGGAACTTTTCTCCTGGCACTGCCCTCGTTGCTTGTAGGCCAGCCTCAGGGAGACAGCTTACATTCCAGGGCTACTGTGTGATTGCTAGGGTCAGCAGACTGCAATGATGCCCAGAGCCACACACTAACTCAAGTTTCATTTTCTAGCCACTCCCCGGAGCCCTCCATGTTCGTACTTCAGACTGTGCCTATTTCATCCTAGTGGACAGGTATCTGTCGTGGTTCCTGCCCACAGAAGGCAGTGTGCTTCCCCCACTCTTCTCCAGTCTGGGGGGGCCCAGTCCGTCACCAGCTCCTAGGTAAGGTTCTGCAGTTATCTTGGCCTTCCATGAGGTAGTGGCCTGGTCAATGGGCATTGCTCATGGGACTCTTTCTCCAGAGCTCTCCTATGTGTGTCATGCCTAAGATTCCCCAACCCTAGCTACCCTAGCACAGACTGGAGGGCAGGGGTGAGGAGGGTATCTGTATTTTTATTTTCAATAGCAGTCCCTGAAGCAGTCAGATCTGTGGCTACAGGGCTGTGCTATGGGAACGGGCTGTGTTCTGGCCATGACAGCCCTTTCCATATGTAGCATCCAAGCCCTATACTGAGGGTGGTGCACAGGGTAATGGGAGGACTTGCAGAGAGATCCAGTTGATGGCGCTGAGCTGATAGTTCTGGAGAGAAAGGACTTGTAGGCAGGTCATGGAAGTGTTGACCCATGGATGAATAAGAATACAATCACATATTACTTAATGATGGGGATATGTTCTGAGAAATGTGTTATTGGGTGATTTCATTGTTGTGCAAACATCATAGAGAACACTTAAGCAAACCTAGATGGTTACTACATACTTAGGCTGTATGGTATAGTATAGGCTATTACTCCTAGGCTGCAAACCCCTACAGCATGTTAATGTACTAAATACTATAGGCAGTTGTAACACAATAACATTTGTGTATCTAAACATACAAAAAATACAGTAAAATACAGTATAAATGATAAAAAAATGATATACCTGTATAGAGCAGGTATCATTCATGGAGCCTACAGAACTAGAAGTTGCTCTGGGTGAGTCAGTGAGTGGCGAGTGAATGTGAAGGCCTAGGACATTACACTATTGTAAACTTTATAAATACTGTACACTTAGGCGACACTAAACTTTATTTTTTTTTAATTCATTTTTATTGTTAGACTTATTGGGGTGACATCTGTTAGCAAGGATTATAAACTTATTTTTAAAAATAGCATAGTGTTGCACTAAGATGTCACTTTGCAAAAGGAATTTTTCAGCTTCATTATGATCCTAATGAGACCATCATGATACATGTGGTCCGTTATTGACCAAAATGTTCTGCGGTACATGGTTGTAGTAGGAGTCTGCGAGCCCCGGGACTAGGTCTTGTCCTGAGCCAGAGGCCCTGGGGTAAAGAGTCTTTTGTGCTGGTCTGAGCAGGCTGGACTGTGCAGAAAGGGAATGTGTGGTCAGCCTCAGCACAAAGGTGAGCTGGGGTTTTGGTGGAGCTTAAACCTGGGTACTCTTAGTCGACTCCTCAGAAGACCCTCCTGCCCCAACAGTTGCCTCTTCTGCTCCTCTGACACCATCCCTCTCCCCCACCTCACTGACCCGGGCCTTTCTGGGAAGCTGCAGACAGGCTCTTCACTTGATCTGGCATGTGCCATGCCATTACCCCAAGCTCATGTGTAGGAACAGATGCCCCCCAAGGAAAGAGGATCGAAAGGAGGAGGTGGAGGGACTTGAGGGTGGGCCAGAATCACTACCTCTCAAAGACAGACTATAGCTGCCAGGTGGTTTTCTGGGCCCAATTTTGTTTGCTTGCTTTTACATACAATTTTAGACTTACAGAATAGTTGCTATGCATAACATGAAGAACTTCTATAGATCCTTCACCCCGATTTCCAAATTGTTTTTATATTCTATCTATATGTTTTTTCTGGGCCCTTTGAGTAAGTTATAGCCAAGATGCCCATTATCTCTTAATATTTCAGAGTGTATTTCCTAGTAGCAAGTGCACTCTTCACAACCACAACACTTCTATCCAAATCAGGGAGGTAGTATTACTACAAGGCCACTATCTATCTAATCCTGAGACCTCACTCGGGTTTCACTAGCTGTCCCACTAATGGCTATTACCCTGTTGGGATCCAGCGCAGAGTCACTTACTGCATGCCGTTGTCTCTAGTCCCCTTCAGTCTGGAACTGAATCTCAATCTTTACTGACCTTGACACCTGTGAAGCATGCAGCCTAGGTGTGTGCAGAATGCCCTTGACCTGGGTTCTCAGGTGTTTCCTTGTGATTAGGCCCAGGGTGGGCATTGTTGGCAGGAGCACTGCAGCAGTGGCCCATAGTGTCCATGTGCCCCATTTCTGGTGACATTAGCTTGATCAGTGGGCTAAGGGTATTGGTCAGTAAAATTAAATAAGTACTTTATGTCTAAATTAATGAGGGAGGATTTAATGGGAAGATATACAGAGACTACAGTTATCACTAGTGTTAGCATCTCTTGATCCTTGGCCAAATCAGTTATTAAGAAGATCTCAAGTGGTGATTTTTTAATTTTATCACTCCTATTTTATTAGTGAGCAGTCTTTCCACTTATTCATATACAAGGGCTATCCAGAAAAAACCCAGCCATGAATGCCTCTATTTTTCATATTACATGACAGATATTTTCTAGATAGCCCTTGGACTGGGGGTTCGTTGCATGATTCAACAGGTTGTAAATGTTATTACGGTCATTGATGAAAATTTCATGTCCAGGTTGCTGCAGGTTATGCCAGTGGGAGCCCCCTAATGAAATCCTGGTTTTGTATTTCCCTCAGGACACCAGCCATGCCTTTTGCTTCCTATGGCCTCCACCACACCAGCCTCCTGAAGCGACACATCTCTCATCAGACATCTGTGAATGCAGACCCTGCCTCCCATGAGATCTGGAGGTCAGAAACTCTGCTCCAGGTAAGAGCTGAGGGGGCTCTTCTCTGCTTCCATTTGAAAATAACTCGTCATCCACCTTTCCTCAGAAGACCCTCCTGCCCCAACAGCCACCTCCTGTGCTCCTTTCACCCCATGGGGCAGAGGCCTAAAGATTGCCCCTCAGCCAAGGCGCAGTTCTAAATTACTATTTACCTTCCCTGACATTTAGAAAACAGACAAGAAGAAATTTACCCACTTGTCTAACCTATGTCATTGGTAATGTTTTTCATCCCAGGATTCCCTATTTTCCTCATGGTGATATAATTGCTGCACAGTCTTGTAGTTTCCAATAGATCCATGTAAATGCTCCCACCCCACCCCCACCCCCACCCCCCTCTCTGATCCACTCCCATGTGGTCAGAGGTGTTTCCTATGATCACTGGTGTAGATATTAAACCCTGCCTCAGCAGCATGTTTAGGATGCTGAATGGAGAGGGCTTTTGAAGCCTTCATCTTGGTCAGCAGGCAGCCCTTGTCCCTTTTGTGTCAGGGGATCTAGCTGGGAGGTGGCAGGGCCCCTTGTCTGCCCTTATGCAGTTCCAGCTCTCCTGCAGGCCTGGGCTGGCTCATTCCCACAGTGCAGTGCTGACCACATCCCAGGTTTGGCTGTCTTCTGAGTGCACCTTGGAGAGTGAGGTTCAACTGGTTCTGGCGCAAGATTCTGGGGCTGAGTTGGTAATCACAAGCATTGCTTGTTGATAGCCTGGAATGTGGATAAACAGAATTCTGTCCCTTCCACCTTGTACATAACTCTTGGTGTGTGGGTTGTTGTGTTTTTAGAGGTTTTCATGTTATTGTCACAGCAGCACTGGGAGGTGGGACAGTTAGAAGCATCTTCCCTGTTCACAGAGGGGCCTGGTGCTTCAGATGGCTCCCAGCTAATGTGGGCTCTGGGCTCTGCTGGCCTGGAAGGCAGGTAACCAGGGCATGGCTTATAGAACAGAACTGGAAGATTGTTTCCTGGACTAAAATGCTAATGCTCTTTTTTTTTTTTCCTGAATTGTAGTAAAGTACACATAAAATTTACCATCTTAACCATTTTAAAATGTACAATTTAGTGGTGTTAAGTATATTTACATTGTTGTAACTGATCTCCAGACATTTTTATTTTGTAAAATTGAAACTGTGTAGTCATTAAACAGTAATTCCTCATGTGTCCCTCCCTGCACCCCCTGGCAATCACAATGCTACTTTATTTCTATAAAATTGACTACTTTGGGTGCCTATATCAGTGGAATCATAGGGTATTTTTCTTTTTAGGACTGACTTCACTTAGCATAATGAGTCTTTAAGGTTCATCCATGTTGTAGCATGTGTCTGAATTTCTTTCCTTCTTAAGGCTTAATAACATTCCATTGTATGTAAATATCACATTTTGTTTATCCATTCATCTGTCAACTTCTACCTTTTGGCTATTGTGAATAATGCTGCTATGATGATGACTGTGCAAATATCTCTTTGAGACCCTGCTTTCAGTTCTTTTAAGTATGTACCTAAAAGTGGAATTGCTGGAATATATAATTCTGTTTCATTTTTTGAGAAACGGCCATAGTGTTTTCCACATGACTGCACCATTTTACATTTCCACCAGCAATGCACAAGCGTTACAATTTCTCCACCTCACCAACACTCGTTATTTTCTGTTTTTTAACTATAGCCATTCTAATGGATATGAGTGGATATCTCATTGTGATTTTGATTTGTGTTGCCTTGATGATTAGTGGTGTTGAGCATGTTTTCATGTTCTTATGGCTATTTGTCTTATCTTTTTCTTTGGAGAAATGTCTTAAGTCCTTTGCCCATTTTTGAAATGGGTTGTTTATTTTTTTATTGTTGAGTTTTAAGCGTTCTCTGTGTATTCTGAATAGCAGTCCTTTTTCTGATACATGATTTGCACATATTTCCCCTATTCTGTGGGTTGCCTTTTTACTCTGTTAATAGTGTCTTTTGATGTACAAAAGTTATCATTTTCATAAAGTCCAATTTGTCTATGTTTTTTCTTTGTTGCCTGTGCTTTTGGAGTCATATCTAAGAAATCATTGCCAAATATAATGAAGGTTTCTCCCCATCCTTTCTTCTAAGTGTTTTATAGTTTTAGCGCTTACATTTAGAACTTTGATCCATTTTGAGTTATATTTTGTATGTGGTGTGAGGTAAGGGTCCAGCTTCATTCATTTGCATGTGGATATCCTGTATTCCCAGCAGCATTTGTTGAAAAGACTGTCCTTTCTCCCACTGAATGGTCTTGACACCCTTGTTAAATCATTTGACCAGCTGATGCTCTTTTGCAGGTTTTTGTTGAAATGTGGCTTCATCATTATTCCTTGGAGATGTACCAAAAAATGCAGTCCCCTCATGCCAAGGTATGTTGCCATCTCTTGCTCTGGTGCTGGCGTGCCTTGTCAGACTGCTACCTCTCCTCAGTTAGTTTTCAAGGGCTCAGTGGTGGGAAACAAAGCCACCATCACCCTCCACTGAGATGCTGAAAAGTAAATGGGTTACTTTTCAGATGCTGAAAAGTAAATGGGTTCACTCTGTGGCGGGCTTGCACCCAGAGAGCTGGAGGCCTGTCCTCCATAGATTCTTCCCGAGCACTCCCTCCCTGGTATCAGGAACAGATGCAGTGGTGGTGCTCCTGCTCTGGGGGTAGGGAAGCCGCTGACTCCTCTGGGTCACGTCTGGGTCTGTCTCCTCCACTATCACAGTGCCTTCTGCTTTCCTGCTGAGGGGCGCCTGGCAGACCCCACTCACCCTGGTACCCATGCTGTGCTCCACAACCTCCAGAGCATCAGCAAGCTTTGTGGTGGGTGGGATCTGGCACGCTCCTGCATGTGGCCTGTCTCCTCTTCCTCCTCGCCTTTCCCCTTCTCACCGGGCAGCACACTGTGTGTCGAGGTATAGAAATGGCCAAGACTCTGGCATCCTACCTGGAGTTGCTATCCCCAGGGCCCAGAGCCCACTGGACTCGTCTGGATCTAACAGTTCTGTCCAGTTAGTAAGAGGTGGGACGGGCACTTAGAGTCACTCATGAAACTACAATGTATAGCTTCTGTACACCAGTTTGCTCCTTAGACTTTGCTTTTGTCACTGCCAGATAAAATTCTTGTGGGCTTCCTTACAATTAAGGATCTATGGGGTTTTTTTAAATGGAGAATGGTGGCCTCTAACTTTTGCTCTTTGATTCTGGGGAGAAGTGGGGGTTCTGCTTCTGCTGCAGAGTCTCTGTGGCCCCAGTGCTCTCCCATGTGGAGAGCTGGGGTACAGTCCTCACACCACTGTTCTTTTAAAATGCAGGGTGCCTCATATCTTTGTTCTTTGTCACTCAGGAGGGAGAGGAATAGATCAGGGGACTTCATCCTAAGGCACAAAATGCTTGCACTGCCCTTTCCGCTTTCAGAGTAAACTCGCTGCATGTTCCTGGCCATTGCATAGTAGTTAGGGGGCTGGACTTCCCTGTAGGGTCCTGGGAGGCTCGCTTAGCCCCCTGTCCATGTGGCTTAGTCTTGCAAAGGCAGAGGCCACTTTGCTGCATCGCCTTCCTTATCTGTTCATTCTGTCTTCTGAGCCAGTAGAAGCATGCCACTATTAATTTTTAGCAGGTCTTCGAGCCAGAAATGCCCTTCAAGGGCTGTCTGTCACCCATGAGGATTTTGAGTCCACACTGGGAAGGGGCGGTGGGCTATCCCTGCTGGGGCAGGGAGGCCTTCCCCTTTTCCCCATGGTTTGCTTCCTCTTGGCCAGACCATGGGGTGGATGAGAGCTGCTCAGAATGGCTGGCAGTGGGGGAATGTGATCATGAAGTCTCCACCAGGTGCCCAGAGAAATTCTGCCCTTTACCTCCTATTGAGGCAGAAAAACAAAACCTGAGAAAACTTGGGTGTGTGGGAAGCCAGGAAAGACAGCTGTGGAGGTCTGCTTCATCTGAGGCCTCTTACTGTTTATTCAGGCCCATGCTGCACGACACCATATGGAAATCCTTGCAAGTCCCAACATAGCCTTGAAGTCACATTTTCTTTCATTTATGGGTGCAGGAAGTATAGCTCCTGAAACTCCTCCAGTGTGTCCCTATCTGGGCTAGGCTGGGCTGGGTCCAGCGTGCGTACTTGCTTCCTGGAGGCCTGGCCTTTACTCTACCCAGCTTGCTGAGTAGGGCTTTGAGAGGGGCAGTAAGGAAGGCCATAGCTCTGCATACTGCTTGGGGCCTGCAGGAAAAGAGAGCAGGCCCCAAGCAGTATGCAGAGCTATGGCCTTCCTTACTGCTCCTTTTCCTGCAGGCCAGGACAGGGACCCAACAGGAGAACTATGTGTACCCTGATTCCTCACTGAGAACTGCAGCTGAGCCCAGGGTCTGACCTGGAGGAAGGCTATGAATGGCCAGCACCTCCTTGCTGTGGTCTTTCCCACCCCTGTTCCATGTGTCTCTGGCTTGAGCCGGTCTCCTTGGAGTCTGGCACATGCATTCTGACCTCTCATGCTTCTTGGGTGGGACGCATGGCCCTCACAGGGCAGAATGTGTGCTAGGACTGGCTCTGGACTTCGTTCAGCTAATGGAGGGCTGCTTCAGCAGGCCTTGATGCAGCAGGGAGGTAGGGTAGAGGGTCCTGGTGTAAGGCCAGACAGCATGCCAGCTCAGCTGTCATTTCCAGTGTCCCAGGCTGTCTCAGCCTAGGGTTCTAACTGCCTCTGGGGGTGTGTGTGGCCATAGCCAGCTTTTGGGGTCGGGGGCAGTCATGCCATTGGAACTGATGAAAGGCTCTGTGTATCTAGAGGGTGGAGGGTCCTGGTGAGGTAGAGGCTGATCTTTTCAGAATTAGAACCGAGGAGTGTTGGTGCCTCCTTTAACCATTTGCAGAATGTGGAGTGTGGAGGGCATCCAATGGGGCCTTATGGGCTGAGCCTGTGCTCAACTCCGTGCTGCCTTTGGGAACCATCCTCCATCAGGGCCAGACATTGATTGGATCTTAGGAATTGTGCTATTAAATTTCTCCTTGGGACAACACAGAGAATTCCAATAAGTTATGTATTTTTTTCTGGGGCCTACTTCTAGAGATTTCTCTTTCTAGAAATGGTTGCTCAAAGTTTCTCCCCTGAGACTTGGGCTTTCAGGGCCTTGGTGGGCTACAGCATGCATCTACTACATACAGTGCCATCAGTTCAGGGAAAAGCAGGACCCACTGGAAAGAAAGTGAGTCAAACTGACCTCAGGAGCTAGAGAGGCCTTCAGGCCCCAGCAACATGGAGAGGGCCTCCCAGGTGACCTGAAGGGTTGGTCCAGCCCTCTGGTGCCTGTCAGGTGCCACCAGAGGCTTGGTCCAGGCTGCTGAGAGGGTGGTGTCTCATTGGCCTGAGGTTGCTGGGTCGTGATTGTTTGGATTGTCACTGATGCACTTTTGTTTTTGTTTTCTTTCTCCTTATTTCTGGGCTCTCACTTTTTTCTTTCTCTCCCCTCTCTCCCCTTTCCCTCCCCTTCTTCTGCCCTGTCTGGCTTTTGTGTTTTGTTGTCTCAGCTGGAGGTTCTACACTACCGACTCAGTGTCTCCAGCGCCCTCCACAGCCCTGCCCAACCCAGCCTCCAGGCCCTCCACGCCTACCAAGTACTGGCTGCTCTTGACCTGTTCCATTTCACCCCTGCCCCGTGGTGTAAGCCACAGAGCTCATGTCAGTGCAGTGGTAAAATGAGGGCATGGCTGGGGGCCAGCTGAGGTGACAGAGACCCATTCCACACAAAGCAAGGCCCTGGGGGTTTAGGGGGCATCCTGGCCTCTCAGCCTGGCTTGGCCTCCAGCTTGGCAGACTAGCTAGGGTTTGGGGGGGGTGTGGCCATGTGGCATAGAGTGAGCCATGTGATCCTGGGTGGCTATGGGGTCACCATATCTGCCTAGCCAAGCCTCAAGCCACCTGCAGTGTCATGATTTCTCGGGTGTTGTGGGGCCTCTGTGCTTCTCCCTGGTTTGAGGGAGGGAAATATTGCTGCCTTTACAGTGGCTCTGAGAACAGAGACCTTGGAGCTTATGGGTGATGTACTTCTGCCCACTTGAGCCTCTTTGTTGAAGCAGAGGGGTGGGAAAATGCTGGGGCTCATCCCCCCAGACTGGAGAAGCTTTTGGTTCTTGAGCAACTTGGAGCTTAGCCTTCTATGAGCCCAGCCTCTTATGGACTTGTGGATTCCTGCAGAGGTGGACACAACGGGGATAGTGGTCTGCTTAGGCAGAAATGAATACTGTGACAAATTTGAGGTCAGCAAAGTGGAGTTCAGACCTATAGGGTGTTTCAGGGCTGATGGAATCTCATAGATCACTGATTTATGAGATGAGGCTGAAAGTCTGAGCAAAAACTGCAGAAAGGTGTATCTGGAGCCTTGCTCACAGCCAGAGACCTGTCCATTTCACCCTCGGTGAGGGGCACACCACATTGAACTTGAATTTGAGCACAAGGTGAGAAATCTTATTTTGCTGGGATGGAATGTTGAGTGCAGCACACAGTGGAGTTCCTGCTCTGAAGCAGCAGCTGCAATGAAGAGGGAAAAGAATGTTCCAGAAAGTCCAACATGGGCCAGCTGAATACAGAAGTAGGTGCCGCTCCAGCTTCTGTTGGGGAGAGTCTTACTTGGCTGAGAGCAGGGTCCCTGGAGAAACATCTGGCTGCATTCACTCCATAACAGGAGGGCTGAGAACCCTGGAAAGGGCTTTGGGAAAGTGTCCTTAAAAGGTGGAGGAGGCTTCTTGCAACTGTGACCAGAGACTCCTGTGGGGCTTTGGCTCAGGAGGGGGGGGAGTTGGAAGAAAAGAAGTTTGGCTAGGGGGTTCCCTGGTGGTGTAGTGGCTAGGCTCTAGCGCTTTCAATGCTATGGCCTAGGTTTGATTCCCAGCCAGGGAACCACCAAAAAAAAAACAAAACAAAAAACAAACAAACGAAAAACAGAAGAAGTTTGGCTTGACAAAACTAGAAGCAGGATAGCCAAGGGGGTTACACTGTGATTGCTAGGGCCTGTGACACGGAGCCTGGTTCTCCAGAAATACCAGGGAGAATGGGGACAAGATGGGGGGTGGGGGGGCCAGGGGATCCCAATTACCCTGTTGCTTTTACTCCAAAGGGGTGGTGGGGAGTGAGGAATGAGAAAGGGAGGGCTCTCAGCAAGGAGTTATAGCCTGGCGTTGATATCCTTCTGATCTTTGATTATTATTAAAATAGCTCATGCTTTTTCTTCAAAACAATGCAGGTTCATTGCATAAAGACTTAAAAATTCAGATAAGCAGAAGAAAGTTACCTTTTGCCCTATAGTGCCATAGACATAGTGACCTGTGGGGCGGGACATGTGGCCTGGGCCTGTAGAGGCATTTCCATGACAGAGAATGCTGCAAGGACAGTGCTGTGGTCTGGCTTCCTCAGCCTATGAGAGGTCTGTGTCATGAGAGGAGGTGAGGCCTTCACCATCCTCAGCACTGCTCTGGGTTGGGATAAGGCTGCCATGAGCTCTTCCAAAAAGTTTGTTAAAGCCCCAGAGTGCTGGGAATGAGTGTGGAGAAAGGAGTATGTCAGACTGGACAGCCAGAGGGGTGGGTAGTGGGTCCTGCACTCCATCCCTGAATAGCTGGCAGATAGGCTTTTCTCTTGTATCTAGCTCTTAAACACTGTACAAGGACTCTTTAAATCAAAAGTTCAGCTTACAAGGTTGAGGGTGTTGTTGTCTAGGGGGTTGTGCTGGTCCATTAACAATGGAGGAAGGGCTGTGTCCAGGAAGGGAAGCAGTTGGAAGGGTGGGTTTTGTTAGGAGGAGGAACTTGGGTGTAGTTCACTTGGAAAGGGGAAGCTGTGGCGCCCAGGGAGCTGAGTGCACACATACTGGGGCAGCAGGCAGAGAACCTGAGTCCAGGTCCCGAGTGGGATGGCAGTCTGTCCACCCCCTGCTCCTCGTCCTCTGGCTGGCTAGGAAGTGAGGACCACTGGTGACCTTAGATGAGCAGCAGTGACTCAAGTCATTCACAAAAGGTGCAAAAAAGGTGTTTGAAGCATGCAGGGGAAAATTGGCTGATTTGTCTTGTTTTAGCAGCTGTCCCAGGGTACACTGCCCAGGCTTTACCACTCTCAGTGACCTCAGATCCAGTAGTGCCAGGCTCATCTGTGGGTACCAGGCATGAGTGGGGCCCCAGGTAGTCCCACTCCTAGCCGAGCCCATGCATCTGGTGGGGGCAGCAGATAGGTCCAGGCGGGATGTGGTTAGACCTGGGTGTTCCTGCTCAGAAAGACCTAGATCTGATGCTACTGCTGCCCTCAACCCTAGGAGTCATTCACGCCCACTGAGGAGCACGTGCTGGTGGTGCGCCTGCTGCTCAAGCATCTACACGCCTTTTCCAACAGCCTGAAGCCAGAGCAGGTCTCTCCCTCCGCCCACTCTCATGCCACCAGCCCCCTGGAGGAATTCAAACGGTGGGTACAGGGCTGTATGTAGGGCTGCTGTGCCCTGCCTGCCCTCCTCCTCCATGTCCTCTGCATACATATTGCCCACAGTGATCTTTCTCCAGGGAATGTGTGTCAGATGAGCAGAGGCATGTGAGGCCTCTGCAGGGAGGGCAGGTGGGAAATCATTTCATTCCCTTCTCACCTCCACCCTGGCCCCAGAGGTGGTGGGAGCTGCCCAGCTGCTTCTCCAGCTGCCATGGCCTTTTCTTCTAGGCCTGCCCTCTTCAGTGGAAAGAGCCAGGCTGGCCAGGGAGAGGCCCTGTCTCACTGCTCCCTCTTGTCCCTTTCTCCCCAGGGGCAGGCAAGAAAGCCAGTGGGCTAGAAATGCCTTTCCACTATAGTGGCTCAGTTGTCATAGGAGACTGAGCTCTATGCTGCCTCCTCCACATGCCCCACCTCAGGCAGGGAAAGGGCTGGGGTGGTGGGGTGAACCAAGCTGACGAGCATACAGGAGCCACGCTGGACCAGCCACATGCATGCTGTGTGTCTGGGATGTTCCCCAACCTCTCTGAACTGGTTTCTTCCCTGAAGAATGGCAGTCATGCCCATGGGGGTGTCTGGCATTCCCCCTGGTAGAGCTCACCCTTGAAAGGGGAGCCACTGAGTTCACCTATGAGGTGACCCACACCCTCTCCTGTAGGGCCGCCATCCCGAGGTTTGTCCAGCAGAAGCTCTACCTCTTCCTCCAGCACTGCTTTGGCCACTGGCCCCTAGACGCATCATTCAGAGCTGTGAGTATTGGTCCTGTCATGCCTTACTGAGCTGCACTTGGCCCCGCTTCTGAAGGGATAGCAAGAGAGTTAAACATCCTAGGGATGCACTTAATTCCTCCTGTGCCCTTTCTACATTTCAGAAATGTAGAAAGAAGCCAGAACCTTGAGACACCCCTACCCTCCCTGGCAGAGTGAGGCCCACAGCTAGGGATGCACTCCTGCTCCCCCGAGCTGCCTTCCACACCAGGCTCCAGGCAGCCCAAGGGTCTGGCCCAGAGCCTTCCCCCCACAGCACACCTGTGTGCACACGTGTCTCACCAGGTACTGGAGATGTGGCTAAGCTACCTGCAGCCCTGGAGGTATGCACCTGAGAAGCAGGCTCAAAGCAGCGATGGCCAGGCTCGCTGCGTGTCAGAGAAATGGTAAATCTCAGCATCCTATTCTCCCCGAGGAGACCTGCTTTGCGGACCCCCTAGGCCTCTCCTTTTGCAGAGTGGGAACATGGGCTGGCCCTCCTTGACCCTGCTTTGTCCCCTTGCCATTATCATTTCCCTCAGATGTATGTTCCCTCATCTTCAAACTGCCCCTCAGCCTTTCCTTACCAGCTCTCATAGCAGTTGACACACATCTCCGACATCTCCCAGCTGGCCTCCAGGATTTCGTCTGTACCTCCTCTCTAACCATCTTCTTCTTTGCCCTCTGGTGCCCTGGCCAACCTGGCTTTGGTCCTCGCAGAAAGCGCCTCATCCTGGGGAGGGTCCATTGGGCCTAGATCTCTCTTGCCTCTGCCCTGCCACCATTCTTGACACCTTCATGAGGTCATGGCTGGGGAGAATGGGGTTACAGTGGGAGTGAAGACCTGTGTAACCTTGGCCCACAGCGGGAGATCTGACTCTTGACCTACTGCCCGGTCCCCAGGGCACCCTTTGTGCAGGAGAACCTGCTGATGTACACCAAGCTCTTTCTGGGCTTCCTCAGCCGTGCACTGCGCACTGACCTCGTCAGCCCCAAGAATGCACTCATGGTGTTCCGGGTAGCCAAAGTCTTTGCCCAGCCCAACCTGGCTGAGATGATCCAGAAAGGTAATCCCTTAGCCAGTGAGACGCAGCACTTAGAGAGGGACCCACAGACCCTGCATGTGCCTCATGGGCTGTGGGGGTCCTGGCAAGGGGTGGTGTGGGGACTTGTGGTGCCCAGTGGCAGGGTAAGGGTCTGAGTATGACTACCCGCCTCCTTCCTTGTGGTGCAGTATGGTGAGCTGGGGGCTGTGGTGTGCCTGGCAGGAGTGGGGAAGCAGAGCTGTATCTCTCTGGTGACTCCTATTGGTGACATCAGGGGTGATCTCAGTCCCTGGCCTGCTTTTCTTAACCAACTTTGTTGGGCATTAGCTTCTCCTGTTTCCTCTTAGCATACGTCGGCCCTCTTATTGAGGCAGTTAGGGATTCCAGGAGCATTAGGACCTGGGTCCTTGCACTGTACCATAAAAAACCTCAGGGGGCACTCAGGAAGCCTGCCAGTGGTGACTGGGTATTTTGTGTCCTTGAAAGTCGAAGCCAGACGTGTGTCTTGCCTTCCAGGTGAGCAGCTGTTCCTCGAGCCCGAACTTGTCATCCCCCACCGCCAGCACCGACTCTTCACAGCTCCCACATTCACTGGCAGCTTCCTGTCATCGTGGCCACCAGCTGTCACTGACACCTCCTTCAAGGTGAAGAGCCACGTCTATAGCCTGGAAGGCCAGGACTGCAAGTACACTCCGATGTTTGGGCCGGAGGTCCGGACACTGGTGAGTGAGTCCAGGCTCCACTGTCCACAGGGCCATCTTGGACAGTGAGCCAAGGACGGTAGAAAGAAAGGAAGGTTGGGTATTGTAGATGTTGCTACTTCCCCCTCCCCCCATTTTTGTTCAGTGAAGTCCATTTTTTTCTGATAATAAAAGCAATGTTTGTTGGAAATTTTCCACATTTAAAATATGCATCTTAGTCTTTAAAAATCTTCATAAAGTGGAAGCCGCCCCACCTGGGCTTTGGTGGGTTCTTCCAGGACTGCCTACTGTGCTATTGGTGGCTGAGTGCCATGAGGTGGCCCCACAGAGCCGGCTGACCTCCCATCTGCTCTGCAGGTCTTGCGACTGGCTCAGCTCATCACTCAGGCCAAGCAGACCGCCAAGTCCATCTCTGACCAGTATGGGGAGAGCACAGCCAACCGCCCCTTTCTGTCATGGCTGGGCTTCTGCTCCTCGGACGCGAATAGCTCCTACCCAGCCAACGACCTGGACGAGATGGGGCAGGACAGTGTCCGCAAGACCGATGAGTACCTGGAAAAGGCCCTGGAGTACCTGTGCCAGATGTTCCGAGTATGAGTCGTGGGGGCTGCCCTCCCTAGGGCTCAGTCCCATGGCCCTCACCTCCCTGCCCACCCCAGGACTAGCCACAAGCCAGGACCCAGTGCGGGTGCTGCCACACACGGCTCCTGGGCTCATCTTATGGGAGATGCAGGCCTGTACCTGCAATGTCCTGTCTGGGTCCAAATGTTGTCACTGTTAGAGCCCCAGCAGAATAAAGACCAGTCTCCTCCCTTTACCTGGAAACTAAAAGCAGGTAGTTTATCTCCGACAGCTCAATGAGGCCCAGCTCGCCCAGCTCACGCTCGCCTTGGGGACAGCACAGGATGAGAATGGGAAGAAGCAGCTCCCAGACTGCATTGTGGCTGAGGACGGACTCATCCTCACACCCCTGGGCCGGTATCAGGTAAGGCTTACATCCCAGAGGGATCTGGCTCTCTGGGGCTTTCTGAGCAGTATAGCCGGTGGCTCTGCTGGCCTGTCCCCATTCCCTGTAAGCAGAGACAACTCTGCCAAGTTGTTTGCAAAGGTGTGTTTCTGAGCTGCTCTCATGGCCCAGATTTCACCTAGGGCTTGCCTCTTCTATTGCTTCTAGATCATCAATGGGCTACGAAGGTTTGACATTGAATACCAGGGGGACTCAGAGCTACAGCCAATCCGGAGCTATGAGATCGCTGGCCTGGTCCGCCTGCTCTTCCGGCTCTCCTCCACCATCAACCACAGGGTGAGTATGGGTGGGAGGGCCATACCTCTGCCTCAGTGCCCTTTCCTTCCTACAGGAGGAGAGACTGGGTGGAAAGTGTGGCCCCTGCCCACTGCCCACTCCCTTGTGCCTCTGTTTGTGCTCTAGTTTGCAGACCAGATGGCAGCCCTGTGTTCCCGGGCTGACTTCCTCGGCAGCTTCTGTCGCTACCACCTCATGGAGCCTGGGGTGGCCAATAAGCACCTGCTGAGCCCTGTGGGGCGGGGGCGTTCAGCTGGCCATGCCCGGGGCCCCAGACTCAGCCTGCGCTTCCTGGGCAGCTACCGGACGCTGCTGTCACTGCTGCTGGCCTTCTTTGTGGCCTCTCTGTTCTGCATTGGACCACTGCCCTGTGCCCTGCTCCTTGTGCTGGGCTATTTCCTCTACGCTATGGCCATGACACTGCTAACTGAGCGGGGCAAACTGCACCAGCTCTAACTGGGAGCCAGCCACTGTCCCCACGCAAGCCAACAGGATGGCCACATGGCCCCTCCCATGCATCTGGGAGGCTACCTCCAAGCCTGTGCACAGTCACCTTCACACTTCTAGAGGGTATTCTCCTGCAGCCTCAGAGCGATCTGGAAGAGAACCTGAAACAAGAAGGAGGCACAGTCCAAGCTTGGCCAAAAAAGGAGCAACATAAATGGGCCCATGAGCTCTAAGGGACAGGTAAAGCCCAGGGCCCAGCCGCTCCCTCCTCTTTTCTGTCAGTCTCAGGCCCCGCAGTGAGATGGCTCTTGAAGCCTTTCCCTTCTTTTGCTCTTTGAGGATTTAGCCATGTGAAGCTGAGTTAGTATTTTCCCAGGAGGGCCCTTAGGCTCTGCCCTCGCTATCTGTGAGGTGGGCAGTATGGTGTGAGTCTCCTCTCCCCAGATGACACCAGGACAGCAGCTCAGCCTCTGGCTCCAGAAAAGAATCAAAGACCCTAAGAGAGTCCTGAGAAAATTTGATGATGGTTCTCCTCTGATTTCCTAATTTTAAAACTAAATTTTGCCACCTTAACTTGGCAAAGCAAGGGTCATTCTCCTTCATGTTCTCCCAGCAATTCCAAGACTGGGCCATATAATCTGCTTTTGAGGAGAAAGATCCTCTAGGATTACAGGTGCTCAGTGGGGCAGTGCTTTGCCTCTGGCTCCCTTCTATCCCGCAAGCCAGTGAGTGTGTCCCTCAGTGACAGCGCCTCACCACCTTGTCCAACAGGATGGGCTCTCTGTGGGCACAGGAGATCAGCCGGCCATCCTGCCAGCTTCTGGTCTACAACCAAAGATGATCAAAGGCATTGTTTGTATCTTCAATAAAATCAAGTGCTCAAGGACACAGTAATTTTTTAATAACACTTAAATATTCAAATTACACAATAATTACATATTCACTGTAAAAAATCTCCATGGGAGGGAGTTCCCTGGTGGTGTAGTGGCTAGGTTTCGGCACTCTGAATGCTGCAGCCTGGGTTCAATTCCCGGCCAGGGAACTACCCCACACAAAAAAAAAATCTCACGGGGTCTCGCACACTTTTCATTGTATGGATGACTCACTGGAGAGAACAGTGACACCTTCAACAGTGATTTAAAACAAGCCATTGACTGTTGTGTTTTTAAGTTCTCAAAATATAAAAGTTGGACTTTGTATTTTGATGTAAACTCAAGAATAGTAGCATTTGGGGGCATGACTCTAAAATCCAACCAGACTTGTAACCAACCATGGATCTGAAGAAACCTGTTCTTGCTCCCTGTGTCTTACAGTGCCTTGGCTCTGGCTCCAGTGTGGTCACCTACAAAGGATCCCCCAGATTGGGTGCTGTTTTCCCTCACCCCAAGAGTCAGTGGATTCACTTAAAGTAGTAGACCAACGGAGATGTAGACACAAGTGGCTATAATAGGGATAGTGGGCCCCCAGAGGTTTGTGGGCCTCAGCCAGCAGAGGCCCCAAGCTGGGTCTAACTGAGAATTTTGCCTTCTACTCAGGAGGTCAAATTGGCCTTAATACAAAAAAACTGACAGTCCTGGGATATGTGTTGCACTTTCTGTGGCTTCTAGAAGCTTAGAGGGTAGCATGTGCAACTGGGAACTGAACTATGTACTTAGCAGCCCCACATGAGCATATTGCCAGGAGCACTCTGGCCTGGCCTAAATGTCCCCTTTCCTTGAGCAGGGCAGTTGCTTTGGGTCAAGCTTGACAAGTTCAGCATTGACAAAGTACTTGCTTTTGTTATCAGACTCATTAAGTCAAGAGAAGAAATAGAAACACACTTTGTGAAATGATGACCTGGAGTTGGATATTAATGGCACCACTTCTCCATGACACCCACTTCTCAGCTTTCTCTGATGAAGTCTACTCCTACCTGTGAGGATAGGGTATCCCCCTCCTCTTGACCATCTCCATGGCTTCACTTGTCCCCCATGCACAACCCTCCTGTCCACATTCACTTCTCTCGTGCTTTTTCCTTCACCTGAAGACATCCAACAGCCTAAAACAAAGATCTCACCCACATGTCCATTAACCATGAAATAGCCACCTACTATGTGCACCTTCAGCTGTGTTGGGGACATGGACTAGGCAGGACCATCCACTGCTCTGTGACCTCACTGCAAAGCCCAGAAGTCATAAACCAAGAATAGTTAAGGTCAAGGAAGGTTCCAGTAGTTGGAGGCCTGGAAGATGGAATCAGAGAGCAGATGGCACACAGGACAACCTATAGCACACTGTGGCGTGTGCCTGAGAAGCCAAGGGCAAAGTGGGTGTCTGGGGTGCCAGCTGCTTCCAGATGAAGGTGATGGGGACCTGATGGTCACAGTAATCTGAGTTAAATTTTGTCAAGAGCTTTCACTCGGAGTTGAGAGAGAACTGGGGGATAAGAGCCAAGGCGGAAGTGTAGCTGGAGTTACGCTCCGGTGGGAGAAGTACAGGCCTGCTCTGGTGGCTGATGTGGGCTGTTGGAGAAGAATATTCCAAGGGGCAGGTGTTGCATCTGGCACGTCGATGAAGAAATGGCCGTGGGGTGGAGCAGTTGCTGCTGTCCTGGGCTCAGGGCAGGGCAGGCCAGAAATGGAAGTTGTAGCTGTCTCATTCTCTACCCGTCTCCTGGAAGCCTCGGGAGGGGTTTATATGAACTGCCTCCACCTCCTCGATCTCCATGTACACCATCTGGCTGCCACTCCAACTGCTGCCAGAAAGCCAAATCCAAACCACGTGGCTCAGGCTTTCTGGCAGCACTGGGCGCAGGACCACAGCTCTATGGTTCTGAGGCTTCACTCTGCCTCCCAAGACTCACCAGCCCATCAGGCTATACTGTTTTTTGGAGCCCATGCTAGATCCACTGTTTTTCATGACTTACTTATCTAGTGGCATTTAATAATATTTCAGGGAGTTCCCTAGTGGTGTAGTGGCTTAAGGCTTCGGCACTGGTGCTGTCAATGCTGCAGCCTGGGTTCGATTCCCAGCTAGGGAACTACCCACATACAAAAGATCTATGTTGTAGGCAACCAAGTAAAGCAAGCTTGGATAAAGCAAGCTTTCTATTTCAGTTGGTCCTCAACAGCCCAAAACATTTCCTCCACACCATTCACTCACTGAAGATAGTAGCACATTTCAATTGTGCTCAATGCTGAAATGTGCAGTCAGCGGTAGTTCTCAGGGCAGGTCTCTGAAAGTTAGCCCACCCTTTTCTCTCTTCAGCCTACTGACATCCACCCATCTACCTCTTCAGTCATCACTTCCTCTAGGGAGCCTTGACCTCCCTCCACCTCCCACCAACCTAATTTTCCTCCTCCCCAGCTGGATTAAGTTCCTTCTGTACTCACCCTCACCATTCCACAAATTAATACATGCACTCTAGGGGACTACAACTAGGGCAACTATATAATTTATCATCCAAATGAAAACACTTTGAGAATAAATGTAAGTGCTACTCATAAATTACTCTAAAAACAGGTATAACCTGAGACTGTTTCAGACAAACCATGATGTGTGGTCACACTGAACAAGACCCAATGCCTTCCCAGCATCCAATGAGAAGAGTCTAGTGTATGTTACATACACATTCTTCCCAATGGAGAGCAAACATTTGCACAGGAGCAAATCAGGAAACATGAGAAAGTCATTCCAGTTATAGTCCTATTAAATCTCATGGGGGAATATGTTTATAATTGGAATTATCTACTTATTTAAATAAAAGGATGGCAAATGGAAAATTATCATTATCTTTTTAGCCACATCTCAGGGTTGCACCATGCAGGCAGTCTTCTTCTTTCATTCTTTTGTATTCATCTATGACTTTTCTTGTGCATTACCTCATTTCATCCTTGAGAGAAATTCAGCAAGGCAAGTGTTACTACAGTTCCAATTTACCAAACAGGGAAAACATGTAGAAAAGTAAGTTTTTTTAAAATAACCTAATGGGGAAATATATCAGTATTCTGCATATTTTCATCTCATACTTTATTACAAATCAGCACTTTTTCATGTACTTTGTGAATTGCCTATTAGTATCCTTAATTTTTTTCTATTAGGGTGTTAATTTTTTACACTTTTATTTGAAGTTTTTTATTTTTTATCAGAGCAATAAATTAATTTAAAAAGTCAAAGAGTACTCTCAGGATTGTGGGAGGAAATTAGCAATCTCCTGCCTTACTCTTCAGTAACATTAGAACTGAACTACTGAACCTATGCACATTAAAAGGACAATAAAGGAATACTATGAACATTATGAATATTATAGCTTCCGCTACTTCACCCGCTGATGCTTCAAACTCCCCAGGATTACTCCCTCAATTTTCAGCTGCAGCGGCCATCCCAAACTCCATCCTCTGCTTCCAGGAGCCAACAAGCTTATGTGTGGCTTCCTGTTTGAGATCTGAATAGAGACAACCCTCAGCGGAAAAAGAGTTCTTTCAAGAGCTGCCTTCCCTCCATTTTCCCCATGCATTTCTGTCCTCTAGTGCTTTCAGAGAGCTATTTCATATATTTTGTCGACATTTCATAATGCATGGGGGTTCCACGTAAAGGAAATGAAAACTCTGTTATTTTGACTTTTGAAATTGTTATCAAATCATCTATTCAAAAAGTGAACTATTAAAACACAACAAGCGAACAAAATTAAACATTAAAGCTTACTGTGAAGGCAGACGAGTCCCTGACGTTTTCAATTAAGCTAGAGGGTGGCTTTTTAAGTGAGGGTGCACTCACTCAGGCAGAACAGGCTCCAGGCCCCGCCCCCATGCGCACACCACGCCCCTCGGGAGCCCAGGACCCGCCCCCGTTAACGCCCCACCCCCTCGGTCGCGCCCGTTTCCTTGGCGACGCGGCTTCAGCCCAGGGCAGCAGGGCCCCAGAGTGGGACGTGCAGAGGCGGCTACAAGAGCGCGGTGGGGATGGCGGCCGGTCATTTGCCCCCTAGCTCTGGGACCTCGAACTCCCGGGGCTCACTGCGCCCGCGCCCGCGCCCACCCGCGGTCCTCCAGCACTCGGGGCAGCCCGGCACACAACTCGGGCTCAGCGAGGCGCAGAAGCGTGTCCTGGACCTGGAGAAAAGCCTGCGGTTCCTGCAACAGCAGCACTCAGAGACACTGTCTAAGCTCCACGAGGAGATTGAATACCTGAAGCGGGAGAACAAGGGTGAGTCCGGGCGGCGGGGGTCGGGGCGCCGTTCATGGTGGGGCCTGAGAGACACCGACCGCAACAGCGCGTGGACTCTAGAACACGCCGAATTTAGGGAGGATACAGGGCAGCAAGCCCCACCCCTAGTCCCGTCACGTCATCGTGGGAGGTGCCCTCCTAGCCATCTGCCAAACTGGCGGGAGCTGGTCTGGCTGAGTCATTTCCCAGTCACCCAGCCAGCTGTCTCCTCTGTAGGCAGGGCCAGGCCCGCCTCCTTTTAAAACAACTTTTTGTAGAAGTAAAACATACCCCCCAAAGTAGTAGTATACAGCTCAATTAATTTTCTCACGGTAAGTACACCCAGAATAAGGGCAGGCGTGCTGGCTCCAGAAGGATCCCTATGTCCTTGCATCTCCTCTGGGAAGACCTCCCTTTCTAACTTTGTACTGCACCTGACTCCTCACTCCCATAGGCCATGCCTGAAGCAGAACTTGAGGCTTCCAGGATGGGACCCGGATCCTCTCTCTGGCCATCCTCATGCTTTAACTAGAGCTCTCCACCCCACACATCTAGGCTTGCCTGAGTTTTTCACTCCCTTTCTTTCTCCTGCTGCCTCTACCTGGAGTGCCAAATACTCCAGTATTGGGTATCCATTATGTCTGGACCACATGTTTTCTTGAGTCTCACCCCAGCCGCTCTCTGATCCCCAGGCTGGGTGTTGCCAGCCTGCATCTTGGGTGTATTATTTGGTTGTTGCACTGACTACATTTGCTCATCCATGGCCAGGGGCTCCTGGAGAGCTGGGTCACCCTGTATCCCTGGAACAAGGCCTCCTGTCTGGTAGAGGGTGCCCTGTATAAATGTCATGGATGAAGAGTTGGACTTTAGGCGAGGCTCTCAAGCAGGGGCTTTGGATGAGGGGACACCAGAGGCATTCCCCGCCCAAGGATGCTCAAGGTAAAGGCTTGACCCATGGGGCAGTGTGTCCTGGCAGCCAAAGTCATGAATGGGGTCTCTCGAGGGTCAGTAGGGAGAAAATAGGTAGGGCAAGCCAAGCTTCTCTCAAAATGGCTATGGCTTTGAAAATGACAAGAGCATATGCTTGCTTTCAGATCTCCACTATAAGCTAATAATGAATCAGAAGCCGCCAAAGAAAGGTAAGACTGAGAACCTCAATGCCTGTTGGGAAGTTACTGCCGTGAAGAGCAGCCCCTCCGGACTGCCTGTGCCCACCCAGCAGCACTGGCCCACAAACTGTCCCAGTGGGGAGGGGGTCCTAGGTGATCTGGATAGACAGATGCCACTGCCCCCAGCCATGGTCTGTGTCACAAGCATAGCAGGTGCCACTCCTGGGGACCCCAAGGCCTGAGGTCTGTATAGTAGGGTCAGTGGGCAGAGGAGTTGGAGGTCAGGGAATGCCCAGGCCCTCCCCCTGCCCTCCTTAGCCTCACTACCCTGGTGGGCCCTTTTACTTGGCTTGCTGCTCTGGCTGGCCCCAGGTTCCCTCTGAAAACGCCGAGGAGGCCAGTACAGCCCCAGTGGAGCCCTAGCGCAGCCCTAGCCCTGTGGCTTGGGTGCACTCCTGAGGATCCTCCCTCCCATCTCTGCAGTGACTGTAGGGGCTGGGGGAATGAAGTGCAGACACAGCAACCATTTGTCCAAGGCCCTTCCTCATCTGTGGTCCACTCATTTTGCTTGTCCCGTAGCCCAGCCCAGGGATGCCCAGGTTGAGTCTTGGGCTTGCTCTCCCAACGTTTGGGGACAGGTATGACACTCGGAGGTGATTTGAGTGATGAGTGGGTCCAGCCTAGTGAGGGGTGCCCAGGGCTCTCCCTTCCTGGGGGACACAGAGAATGGGGTGGTGGGGGCCCTTCTTCGGTGGGAAAGGATAGCTGTGGTGAGCTGTCTTGGGCACACAGTGAGGCCTGTTTAGTGGTCCTAGCCCTGAAGTGTACGGGGACCTCAGTGTCACATTGAGAAAGGTTCTGCTCCTTCAGGACCTGCTTCTTCTAAGGTCCAAGCCCCCTGCTTTCTGGATAGCTCTTCTGGAAACTACCTTTCCTACAGCCTCAGTTCCCTCTGCCACTGGCTAGCTCTGCGGCTGCCTCCCCAATTGTTGGGGAGGGCTCTACGTGAATGCCCTGGCGGGGCCTGAAAGGCCAAGAGGCAAGCACAAGTAGGCCTGGCCTCCCGCCCATGGGGGATGTACAGAAGCCACTGGGGAAGCTGGGACCGGAGCGTCACTGCTGCCATCTTGTGTTGACCCCTCTGCATTCACCCACAGGCAGCATCTCCAATTCCAGCTTTCAGTCTATCAAATCTGTCTCAAATTCGACCATGTCAGGTAAGCGTGTCAGTGCCTTTCATGTGCCCTGGACTGGGGGAGGGGCAAGTGCCTCACTCGGCCCTGTGCCTAATAGCCCCTAGTGGTCCTCAGTGCAGGGACCTGGGGTTTAAGAGGCCAAGGAAGGTGCTGTGAGCTGAAACCACCAGAAGGGGGCTGAAACGGGGTGGGAGAGGATCTTGGGAGGCTGCAAAAGCTGTGTGAGCCTGAATACAGTGTGATGTCAACTCAGGGCATAAAGTCCTATGGCCAGCCCACCCTGGGGCAGGGTGGTGGGCAGTCACACTCATTGACAGAGGAGACTTGAGAGCCCCCCAAGCCTCCCTGAGTGGTCTTTCAGGGAGAGGGTGGTGGCCTGGCAGTTCCGGCAGGAGCCCCGCTTGTAAAGTTCCTACGAAGCAGGCAGGATGCAGGTGGAATGGCCCTGCCTATGCAACCCTGGGCTTGTGGTGTCCTTTGCAGCTTGAGGGGAACCGAGAGCCTCTTCCCACTTGGAGGAGACTGGCCCATTTCAGGTGTGTCAGAGCATTTAGCAGGCACTGCCCACAGGCTTCATCCTGACCCTCATTCATGTTTCCTAGCAGGAGGCTCTGTTGCCATCTCCCCTTTACCAGGAGGAAACTGAGGGAGGGGTGGGGCTCTTTGGGTACACACAGCCAATCCTGGAGGACTTGGGCACTGGTGCTTGACACCTGCAGTGACTGGCCCTATCTGGGTCTGACCTGTAGCTAACTCTCAGGGCAAGGCTAGACCCCAGGCCAGCTTCTTCAAGAAACAAGACTCAAAAGCTGAAGTTGCCCAGAAGATGGACCTGGAAGAGGAGCCCCTGGTAGCTGCCCTGCCTCACAGCAGCAAGCTGGACAAAGCCCCAGGGGCACAGGGGCTGGGCAAGTAAGGCATTTACTAGGTTCACTGAACCCTGGCATCAGCCCATCGCCTTGCCTTCTAAATGAGACAGCCACCAAAGTGAACCAAGTTGGGGGTCCCATAGGGTCCCTGTTTGGACCTGAGCCCCAAAGAGTGTCCAGCAGCAGCTCCTAAACCATTTTCTCAAAGAATTTGGCTTCCAACTGAGCTTGCTGGTCACTGAGAATAGTGAGTCAGGTTTCCAGGCTCCACCCTGGGAAACTCGCTTGGCCTTTAGAAGGCAGTCAGCAGGACAAAGCAGGACATTTCTGGGATTTTCCTTGAAAGCAGCAGTGAGCCTGGACTTTGTGCCCAAAAAGAGTCCCCCATTGTCCTCCAGGTAGTACAGCCAGCAAGGCAGGCTCCTGCTTCTCTGCAGTCCTTAGATTCCTTCCTAACTAGCACCACTTGTTTGGGGTCAGGATAGATTGAACCACATCTGAGCCTCAGTGCAACTTGAGGGGATGGGCCAGGCCCGGAGACCCCCACTTGGTGCCCAGAGCACCCCAGTCAGCAGAAGGCAGCCAGACCACCAGAGAGGCTGTGTTGACACCCTTTTGCTGGGGAGAGTGCTGCCCTGAGGAGAGGTAGTGGGTGGTTAGACCAGTCTCAGCAGACCACCTCTGGGCTGCTGCAATGACCATTTCAGAAATGAAGAAGTGGAGACCTTAAATCCAGAGGCCACTTTGGTGGTGGGCAGCCAACACAAAGGCAAGCAGGTGATAGGGGCACCTTCCTTGATGGGCCTGCCCCTCCAATTGCGCAAGCCCACCTCGGTTCAGCAATGTGAGGTGGTCATCCGCCAGCTATGGAACGCCAACCTCCTGCAGGCCCAAGAGGTGAGGCTTGGGTAGTGGTAGTGGGGTGGCACTGGTGCCTCTGCAGTCTCGGCTACCATTCCTCTTCCTGCCTTTCAGCTGCAGCACCTTAAGTCCCTCCTAGAAGGAACCCAGAGGCCCAAGGCTGCCCTTGAGGAGGCTAGCCCAAATCCTTCCAAGTAAGTGCCTGGGGCAGCCCTTGCCCCAACATGGAGGGGCCTAGTCCTGTGGGGCTCACTGCTGACTCTCTTCCTTCACCAGGGACCGTGAGGCCACACAGTTCCCCAAGGTCCCCATCAAGAGTGTCCCTAAGAAATGGTGAGTCTCAGGGGCACAGGGAGGATGGAGCACTCACGGTGGTGGGGGCAGGCGCAGCAGAGCAGACCCTGGCACAGCCTTCCCAGCCCCATCTCCACTGCGTGCCTTCTGCCCCCACCAGCCTGATCCTGAGCCCAGTGCCCATGGCAGAGCGTGGTGCCATCCTACCTGCGCTGAAGCAGACCCTGAAGAGTACCTTTGCTGAGAGGCAGAAAAGGCTGCAGGTGGTGCAGAGCCAACGCCTGCACCGCTCTGTGCTCTGAGGGCCCCCGTGCAGCTCCAGCCACAGCTGGTGACACTAACCCTCTCTAGGTGGCATGCCAAAAGAACTCTTAGTTCCACATAAACCAAACTCATGGCAGATAAAGTCCTTGGTCTCAGAACTGAGAAATTATTCATTTTTTTGCTCAGTATTTTGCTATATTCTGCATTTTCACAAAAACATGTTATAAGTATTACCCCACCTGTTAAAAGATGAAATAAAATTTGTTTCTCCCACTTCTGAGTGTAGTTCCTTGCTGGCTGTCAGATGTCACTATCCCAGGAGGTCCCCTAGATCTGCTCCCTATAACTGGCATCTGTTTGTGGGGGGGACTGGGGGCTGCTCTGAAAAACAAGCTCAGACATAGCACATGCTCCCTTCTTGGAGTGCAAGTGGACCAGGAGCTGCCTTCTATGCACATGGCCACTCAGGTCTCCTGCCTGACTACACACTCCCGGTGGTAAGACACCATCCTCCTGCCTCAGTGACACCATGTGTCCATACCGACAAATAGCCGATGAGCCACCCCGCAGAGCCTGTCTTCCTCTTGTGGAGAGCCACAGCCGCAAAAAACAGTCCTCTCCAGGGCTCTAGGACCCCACCCTGTGATGGCCTCATGTCACTTCCCTCAGTAGTTAGAACAGCAGCTTTGAAGTACATCTCATGGGTGTGGCCAGTTTAGTGCTAAACCTCACCTGATAGGAGTGTCCCCCTAGCCCCACTGGCCATCTCCAAGGTGGGGGACCTGGCTCAGCCCTGACAGCATCCCTCATTAAACATGGTCCCTGGTGGGCCTGGACTCACAGGAGGTGGGGCACAGTGACAAATTCATGAGAAACATAGGAATAATAAATTTATTGTAAGAACCACAGATGACATGGTAGTGCACATACAAAAGGGGGAACCTTTCATTACCAGAGGGCTGGCTGATGCTCCATCAGGGAGCCCTCTCTCTGGAGTGGCTCTGAGGGTAACAGGTCCCAAGAATGACACCCTGACACACAAATGGGCCCAGTGAATGCACACAGTGCCAGGGAGAGCATCCCCCAGACACCTCTGCTCCCTGGCACTTCCAACAGTGTGAAGCAGGCCCCCATGCTTGAAGGGAGAATGCTGTGAGGTATGAGGTCAAGTGGTGGTGGAAACTTGCACCCACCCATATGCCAGACTTGCCTGTGAAATGCAGTTGGTGCTCTGGATGTCAACAGTAGCACCGTCTGAACCCAACACTGATCAGACAATTCTGTGTGTTTTAAGGGTTTCCTATGTTCTCCATGTTCCCCTATAGAAACAGGTAGAGTGTTTTCTGGCACACACACAAGGGGTTCTCACAAGGTGTAACTTCCACCCCATCCTGCTAAGGAAGGACACAGGCTCTACACAGGCCATTTGGATAGCAACCCAAGGAGCACAGGTCTAGGGGCATGTCCACCTCCCTGGAGGATCTCCCACCCTCATGACCAAGGTTGCCAGCTCCGTAGCCACCTGTCTCAGTCCTATAGAAGTGTGGGAAAATGTCTGGTAGGTCCCCAAGGCAGAAGATAAAAGCAGGAAAGCTAACCTAAGCCCAGGCTCTAAGGGAGCCAACACCTCGAAAGGTCCAACACAAGGCATGTGTCCTCTGTGGCCACGACAAGGCTGCCGGCTGACCCCGTGGTCCCTGGTGGGCTGGCAGCCCAAGATGCTGCAGTGGTGGTAGCTAGGCAGCCGAGAGGCAGGCCTGGTGGATGCTCTGTGCCCAGGTGTTGAGCAGGGCTGTGACTGAGTGCTTGTCAGGAAGCTGCAGCAGCCTCGAGGTCATACATCGGTGCACCGACTGCAGGAAGGGGTTGGCGTCTGCAACAGAGTGCGGGCCTTGAGCACTGTGCCTGGACCCTGGCCCACACAAGCCAACTCTTGGGGTGGAGGTGGGGGGTGGCTGCCCTTTCAGGCACAGGGCTGGTGTCTGTGGCATTTGGGGCATTTCACCCAGCTATGGCAACCTGGGATGTGATTTCCCAAACACTGCTGGTAGCTTGGAAGCTCTCCTGTGCCCACGTGTTACTAGAGAACTAGAATGTGAATGGACCTGGAGCCCAGGACTTTCCCTCAGGGAGCCTCAAGGTCCCCATCCTGGTTGTAAATGAGCCAGGTCTGAGCTTCAGGGGGACCGTCCCCATCAATGAAGTTTTCTGGGCCTGTCTTGGAGCCATGTCACCGAAGAGCCCAAGCTCCTATCTGTGACCTCACGTCAGCCTTGCAGAGGTCCACAGGGGCCACTGGAGTGGCTGAGTCCACTTACTCATCACCCACTGCCCACACCTGCCCTGGAGTTGCAGGACAGACAAAGGGACACGATGGGGGCTGAGATGCTTCTTTTTCCAGTGATTTCTGGGTAACCCACTCTTGTCCACAAAGAGGGAGCCAAAGGAGACAGAGGGGCCTTAGTTTGAGGGGGGCACATGGAGGAAACACTGGTTGCCCAGAGCTGACCCCATTGGCCCTGGGGCCCCAGGCAGCAGCTGTGAGGCCTTCCCACAGCTGTCTTCTTGGGGCCTTAGTTTGAGGGGGGCACATGGAGGAAAACCTGGTTGCCCAGAGCTGACCCCATTGGCCCTGGGGCCCCAGGCAGCAGCTGTGAGGCCTTCCCACAGCTGTCTTCTTGCTCACCCACCGTATTGCCATTGACGGTCAATCCACAGCGGGCTCTGGGCGGGGTAGTCAGCAGGCACGCTGAGCTCCAACGGTGGCACGCTAGGGAGGTCCTTGTCATCTACAACACAAGAGACTGCGCCTGTGATCCAGCACACCCCACCTCACAGTCCTACTCTGAACATGCCAACAGGTTCTGGTGAGGCAGCAAAGCCTGGAGGTCGCTCTGACTCTCGGGTTTCCACATCTCCCCAGGGCCTCAGGCAAGCAGAACCACACCTGGACAGGAGGGAGGGGCTTCCCTGGCATGCAGGGGGGAGGTGAGAGTGGGCAGGCACGTGGCCAGGCCTCAATACTCGTCCTGGGCCAGGTGTGTGAAGACTGAGGAGGACAACTCAGGCAGGCTCCTGAGAGGGACGAAAGGACCATGGTCCTAGGGCTGCGGTGTGAGTGTGCCGTCTGTGGAAGGTCACGCGCACGTCAGCTTGGAGTGCACAGTCCTGGGCTGGACCGGTTCTGAGGCGCGGCCTGGAAGCTTTGTGACCCCTGCCCCCCACAGAGCACTGGGGCTGCAGTACTGAGCTCACTGGTTGCCAGCCCTGCCCTCCCCGGGCACTCACCCAGCTTGCATATCAGGTGGACGGTGCCGTTGTTACTGCAGTGAGAAGGGTCCAAGTTCACCAGGAACTTGGGGTCTAATCTGGCCACCTCCCCCTGGAGCACATTGGGGATGCTCTGCCGCTCATCCTCTTCAAACTTACGCTTCCGGGTGCACACCACCGGTGCCCTGGAGGAGGCGGCCGTGGTGACCACACTGGGCTAGGCTGTGGCCCTGGCCCATCACCCACTGTGAGGCTAAGCCCTGAGCGGTACGTACGTGATGGGTGGGCCGTGGATGGCTGTCATGGCTGGCACAAATGTGCGGTACAGGGAATGATTGAAGACAGGAGAGCGGATGTTGGCCAGGACGGCATCCAGGAGCGGCTGGCACAAGTACTGCTGTTTGGTTGGCGGTACTGGGGGTGGCGGGGGAGTGGGCTGGGACAGGATGGGTGGGGTTAGCCGGCCACTCATGGAGTGGCTCTCCAGACCCCAAGTCCTCATCCTTACTTATAGCTAGACTTCCTGAGGCTTCCCCACCACCTCCAGCCCCTCCCCTGGGGCCTGGCCTAGTGCTAGACAGGTGGAGGCAGGATGGCAGAGGCTTGCAAGAAAATCCACAAGCCTGGAGGATGGAGAAAGCACCCATGGGTCATAGCTAGAGGATGATTTCTTCCACATCCCCAGTACCCACAGCAGTCTGACCTGGAAGAAGACTCTGGGCAGGGTCCCCTGGCTGAACAGTAAGTCCCCTCTGCCCATTCTGGACTGTGAAGGCTCCTCCCAGCCCATGGGTGTGATTCACTGTCAAGTGTGCCCTGACCTTCCCAGTGATGCCTACAGCCCTCCCAACACCACCAGGCCGAGGTGCCCTACTCACCACCGCCATGTCATTCTTGAGTTTCTCCAAGGCGATCTCGCACTTCTGCAGAGTTTTCAGGGGGCACCTGTGGGGGGAAGGCCATGTGGCTGACTCTCCATACCAGAGGATAAGGGAGCCAGCAGCCCTGATCCCAACTGCTACCCATCTGCCCTCCCCTGAATGAAGCCAGCCCCCGGGCCTTGGCCCACTGGAACCCTTCACAGGAACCTCAGCTAGTTGACCAACTGTTCCCAGATCCAGAGTCTAGCAAGGTGGTCCCATCCCCAGAAGTTGCCCAGTCCTGATCGGCAGAACAAGGCATATGAGTGATGGGCCAAGAGGAGGAACAGAAGCCAAGTTCCTGCCCACCCTGGCCCTATAACCCCAATGAAGGGTGAACCCAAAAAAGCCTGGTGGGCCAACTAGCTCCAACAGGCTCGTCTAGCATTCCTTCCAGATAAGCAAAGCAGGGAAGGCCTTTTAGAAGGAGAGCACAGCTGAGCCAAGGAAAGGAACACAAAGGCTGGTCCATATGCAGTTTTATGGCACTGGCCAAGCTCTGGTGCCACTATCAGTCTTGCGGCTAGGGAAGGGGCATGTGTGTCGTGTCGAGAACCTGGTGCTCCACTGCCTTCAGAGTGCTTCTTAAGGTACTGTCTTGTCTCATTTTCACAGCTAACACATGTCAGTCACAGCTGCCCCTTTTGCAGATGGGGTAACTGGGACTCAATTGCTTGCCCAAGGCCACTGGCAAGTTAAAGGCAAGGCTGAAGGTCTGACTGAGGCTTATCTCAGCCAGATGGATTAGTGAGGGCCACTGCAAGCTCGGAGCTGGCCAATGGCCCAATGAGACATGGCTCTGACAGCCAAGGGGTGCAAGTGTGAAGGCCCCAGCAGTAGCTGAGAACAGGGCAGAGACTGTGTGCTGGCAAAGTTAGGGGTGGACACTTGGAGCCCCAGAAGACACCAAGTGGAACCCCGGAGCTCGTTACTAAACGCCTGTCCTAAGCTGGGCCAACCAAGCACCCAGGGACCCACCATGAGCTGTAGGCACAGCACCACCCTTCCCCTAGGGGCCTGAGGACAAAGCTCACCGCTTAGAGGGGTCTGTCAAGATGTCCAGAAGGCTCTTCATCTTGCTCAGGTCCTTTTTTCTGTCTAGAACAGAGGAGGGGATGCTAAGCACAGCCTGGAGTATGCAGGCCCTGCACCACCCCGCCCCCGCCGGCCCCTACCTTCATTTTTGTCGATCTTGTTAATCATGCGGCGCAGCGGCTCAATGTACTTGGACAGCTGCTTTAGCTTGTCCAGGTACTGCTGCTCCTCAGCTTGGCTGGAGCCTGCTGGGCTCATGACTGAGCTGGGGTTCACTGCAGGACACAGCCCAGTGAGCATGGCCCAGCCCACAAAGGCCCTGCTCTCTGCAAACCCTCAAGGTGGGGCACTTGGGCTCCTAGGGGTAAAATTCACTCACCCCCTTATAAGCCAAGGCCTTTTGAGGGTGACAGGGTGACCCTCAGCACATCAACTCGCAGGGCTGTGTGTGCGTGACATAATGGGCTATGGGCCTCAGGATGTGCTCATTCCAGGCCCGACTTACCAGGAGTGTTTAAAGGTCCGGGGGAGGGGACGCTGAAGTTCTGTGGGGTGCGCGCCGTCACTGGACTCTGGGAGGGCTGCGGTGAGGGGCTGGGCAGGAAGCTACTGGGGGACGGGGCAGGGCCGGAGCTGCAGCAAATCGAAAGGGAGCGTGTTTGTGAGCCGTGGGCAGCAGGCAGGTCCCTCCCTATGAGCCAGGCAGGGAGAGGCACCCTGGCCAAGCCTACCTGACATTGGAGTTGGGCTGTGAGCTGGGCTGGCCGGGCTGCGGGGATGGCTGCGGGGGAGGGGGCATCGACTGTGGGGTCTGCACTTGTTGGCCAGGCGATGGTGAGGACAGCATGCTGAGGCTGCTCTGGCTGACCTGGAAGTGAAAGGGGCTCAGACTGCTCACCTTCCACACTCTCACTCCCGCTGTCCTCTTGCTCCCACCCGCCCAAGCTTGAGAGCTCCATCTGCGCAAACACAGCCCCTTCTCTTTCTCAGCCTCACTGCACATTCGTATGTCTCCGCATACCCTTGTCTTTCTTTGACACCTTGCTTCTCAAGTACTGGCACAGGCACATGCCTTGCCCCAAAGGTACACACACACAAGTACAGTGACCAAGGTCCTGGCAGAAAGACCAAGCTGGGTAGTCTTTGCTCCGTGGTGGGGAGACCCATTTTTTCCATGTGTTTCTATGAGTCCCCTTAGCACCCTGGACCCAGGGGGACAGTGCATCTTGCACTTAACAAGAGCAAAGTGGTCCCTGGGTCAGCCCTCACCAGCATGCCTGGCCTGGGGCTCCTTGGTCCGGACCCACAGGCTCCACTGGGAGAGTTGAGTGGCTTGGCGTCATTCTCAAAAGCTGTATCCTTGACTGCAGAGCCAGGGCTCACCCTACTCCCTGCAGTCCTCATTGAGGAGGATACAGTGGGGTCATATACACCACTGTAAACAATAAGGACAATGCCGTATTTGTTTATGAATTCCAGAGGATGAAACCATACTGCCCGGGAATCAGGGACAAGGATGTGTAAAATAACTACTTCCTAGGGAGAAGTTCAAGACGTTATAGCAGTTCCAGATGGTGAGGACAGCTTTGGAGAGATGGCTGACTGACAGCCCTGGGTGTCCAGACTCCCCAGAAATGAGCCCCACAGAAAGCTGCCTCACCTGGTGATGGTGGCACAAAGGCCTGACCCCTCACTACACTGGGATTACTCCAAAGGCCCTGCCAGTTTCAGCGTTCCTGAGGGTGGCAGTGACTTTTCCTACAGCTGAGTCAACCTGCATGCTGAGCATCCCATCAGAGCCTGCTTCCTGAAGCCCAATTCACAGCCCCACCTCCTGGACTGTCCAGTTCTACAGTCTGACTCTGGCCTTCCCCAGGGCACTGTGGACACCAATGCCATCTGAGGGTATGGCCTTATTACGCCTCTCTCCCTTCCGCCATGGCACTGGGTTAGGATTACTTGGAGTGGGCTGTTGCTTTCTAGTCCTCGTGTCAGGGAGCTGGAAGGAGCATCTGGAGGAGTCCAGATCCTAGGAGTGTTTGCAGGCAGCCAGGAAAACAGGAGGCCGCCCTCCTCACCTGCCCACACCCAATGGCTGGGTGGGCACGGGGCTCTGCCCTTTCTCTCATACTGCCTGGACCACCCTCCTGGAGGGAAATGTCCTTCCCTCCTGCTCTCGGCTTCATGTCCCTGCCACTGACTCTGCAGGACAGAGTTGTAGGCAGCACAGAGACCACATTGTGATACTTCTAACTGGCTCAGAGAGGCCCTAAACCCAAGCCAGAATGGGCTTTCCCACCTCTGTGACCAGGCCCCCAGCCAGGAGTGGAACAGCTGGAGTGAGTGAGCTTGAGGGGAGCAAAATGGTTCCAGGTATTTCTCAGTGACATTAGCAAGGACACAAAAGGGCCTCGGGTGGCTCAGTTTGCTGAGCCGAACCAAGTGCAGCAGCTTTCTCCTGTGCAGGACCCATCTTCCCGGTGCCTGGGTACACTGAATCCTGGCATCTCACGGCCCCTGTGCTGGAAAATATGTTCGAGAACCTACTCAATTCCCAGAACTGGAAGGTGAACAAGTCGCCTCAGAAAAGTCCATGCAGAGAACACATATAGTGCTAAAAAGGGGAAGCAGAGGCCCTGAGGCTCCACTCTGGACCCAGTCTGTCAGGAATGGGCACCCTTCCGGTAAAGCCCTGCTCCTCACCTGCCGGCCAAGCCCCAGTCATCATCTCCCCTTTCCCTGACCCCTCTCTGCCCTATAGACCCTGATGCTGCCTCTTGTCTTGTCTTCTTCTTGCCCATAGGTCAAACCCCCTGACCTGGCCTCTCCCTGACCACCACCTGCCTTAGCCTCTGTTTAAGCAGCTGTCCTTTCTAGAACGTGTTCAGCTCTTGTCTGTAGCCTAAAGCTGGTGCTGCTCTGAAGGAGAATGAGGTACCTGCTGGCATGAGGTCATTGCAATGAGGTTACTTCACAGTTCACTTCACACCTAATGTCCGAAGCTATATTTTAAAAGGCACCCTCGGTTCACAGAACATGGAGAAACAGGGTATACTTTGTCCACACTCCACTTTTGGGTTCAACAGAGCCACTGAATGCATACAACTCCCTCAGGTATGAGACAGAAGGTCTAAGACACAGTGAAGAGCAGCCTACCCAGGCTGGGGGCACAAGCTCAGTGCTTCTGCCTCTTCCCCAAGCCCACCTCTCGTATCTAGCTCTGTGCTCTACCCCTCTGGTCAATGTGGCCATCACTCCCAAGGCTGCTAAGAGACACCACTTGGCCTCTGACTTCCAATCCACATCTTTGCATCTGACAGCTCCTCTGGAAAAATGCACAATTCCCACAGGCAGCAAACATTCCCCTTACAGGTCTTCAGGACACCTCTCCAAGTATCAACACTAGGTAGTCCAAGGGTTCCCACACCTCACGAATCCCAAGTCACCAATGACACATCTGGAAGCAGCCATACAAAGGTCCACGTCAAGAAAGAATTGGCCTAACGAGGTGGCTAAAGAGACACTAACCCTAGTCTTCAGGTTCATGCCAAGTCTGGCCAGCCTCTGGAATTGAAGAGAGCAAGATGGCTATGCTCCCTCAGTTCTGTGAGAAGCCCATCAGCGAGAACCGTGCTCCAGCTCTGTGTTTTTTACCTCTCTGGCACATTTCGCCATAGGCATGGGTTTGTCTGTCAGCTACTAGCAAAGCCACAAGACATGAATGTTGTACCTCTTGGGGAGGGAGCTTGAGTGTCTGCCACACACTCCAAACTCAATCACCTGCACATCACACAGGAAGCGGGAGCTTGGAAGCAAGTGACTTGTTCAAGGTCACATGGCTAGCAGGGAGTCCAGGTACCTTAGTGCCATCTGCTTCCCAAGGGAGCAAGGAGAAGTGGAACGGGGATCTGCAGGGAGCAGGAGGGAAGGCAGGGTGGATGCAGAAGCATGCAAAGGGGAAGCAACCAGAGGCAGGAGAGTGGCTGGGTAAGAGGGCAGCAAGGCTGGTTTGGGGAGCCTTGGGCATCGAAGAAACCTCACAGGAGGCTGGCAGCATCACCTGTCGGACATCCCTGGAACTGCCCAAACTCCTGGCTCCCTGGACATAATGTATCCCTAGGAGTCATTCTCCAAAGCAAAATGGAATATGGGTCCCATTGTGGCACCACTTGCTTACACCCACCAAGGGAGCATTGGGACAGAAATCCATGTCACCCCTGGACTGCCATGCTGGGCACTGTGTCCTGCATGTGGAAAGCACAGAATCCTACTAGGTCACAGTCATTCAGGTCTGCAAAGCATCCCAATCACAATATGAAGATGTGCAGTCATGGGACACATCCCAGGAACAGGCATTAGAGAAGTAGAGACAGGAAGCCCTGTTTCAAGAAGGGCCGATGGAAGAAGAGCTGACTTTCTATTCTGCCTGTTTTCTTGGACTCAGTCTGTTGCCAAAGAAAAAACAAAACCAGATAGAAATGGATGATGCTAAAGCACATCCAACTGCAGGTGGCAGGGGGTGGACAGCAGCCTTATGGACATTCCATATGGACACGCCAAAGTCTGGTGGTGCCACTCCTGGCTACATTTTAATGACTCATTTCCGGAATAAGCTATCTTTTCTCAGAAGGGACTGGATTAGAAAGGCAGTGATACAAAAGCAGCTGCACACCAATTCTGGAACCAGCTCTATGGCCAGCCGAACACCCGGTGTACCTGGCTGTGTAAGGGGCAAGTTGGAACCTTAGAAATGTTGGAGAAAGATAGGGACTACTACCTCTTAGAATTACAGATGAATTTCCCTTACAAGAGAAAATGAATTTTAAAGTTTTGGCAAATCTGAGCTTTCAGAGCAAACCCGCTATGATAGAAAGCCCCCAAGGGAATCTCATCTTCATTTTACTCTCTAAATCTTAGTCCAGTGCCTGGCCCACAGAATGCACACCACTATTTGTTAAATGAATATATCACAGAAGAATTCCAAATTTTGAACCATAAGGAGAACCAGAAACTCATATCCCAGAAAAACTGTAATGTACAGAGAAGTTTTTATCTACCTAGAAAGGGGGGGTGTAATAAATCCTACACTCGGCACAGTAAACTCTAGAACAGAATGGTCAAACAGAACTTTCTGCCCCATGGGCTGACTTCTGAGACAATCTGTGCTGTCCAGTATGACGGTCACTAGCTTCCTCAAGGGGATACTAGGCACTTGAAATATAATTACATTTCAACTGGAATGTAACTTGAGGAACTAGATTTTTAGTTTAATTTCATTTTAATTAATTTAAAATATAAATAGCCATGTATAGCTAGTGGCTATAGTAGTAGACAGCACAGCCCTAGAAAGCCAAACTATTTGCTTAGCTTCTGTTTTATTTTACCACGAAAATGACAGCAGCATTACCGCCTAAAACCCTAAAACTTTTAAGACACTCTGCTCCCACCTTCTCCAGAAAATGAAAACATCAGAACTATCCAAAATATTAAAATGAAAATAAGCCCAGATATTTACTCATATCCCCTCAAGAAACACAAGCTGGGTACGGGCTCATGTAGGCTTGGTTAGGCACTCTGAGAGCCATTGTGAAGGAAGTCACCAAGATCAGTGTGCTTCACAAAGGTGCTCAGAGGACCCTGAGCTTCCCGGGGGCCCTGGGCGCTGCCCCGTAAATACCTGTGCTGAGGGCTGTCCGCCCAAAGGGATGGAGCTTGACGGGACGGCAGACACGGCGGTGGTGGGTGGGAACCGGGCTCTTACTTGCATCCCGCCTTGGGCCAAGGCTGCGGCAATCATCTTGAGGACAGAGGGACAACAGACAAGGTGATCGCAACAAAGAAACGCAGTGCATGGGCAGGTGGAGAGGGGTGTGCAGCCTCCGTGACAAGGCGCGCCCACGGGCCTAGGGGCAGCCTGGGAGGGGGAAGACTGGCCTACATGTTCAAGGCCACAGCATTGAGGCTCATCTAGGCATAAGGAATCTAGAGGAGTTGCCAAGAATGCTGCCTCCAGAACTTTCAATTCTGTTGGCTACACTTCTTCAACAAATCTTTTATCTGCTGAAGCGCCCACCAGAGCCTTCAGGCCAGACCTCAAGCCAGGGGTGGTGTTTATGGGAGATCAAGCTCCTGGGACAGACTGAAAGGAGGACACTCTACCAAAGCTGGCTATGAGGAGAAGGGGAAGAGTCCAGGTAAGACAGCTCATAGCACCTTTCCTTCCCTGTAGCACACCATCAGACCAAAACACCTTGGAGGGCCTGAACTCAAACCTTCCTCCTCTCTCCCAGGCCTCTGGGTCTCTACTGGGGAACTGGTTTGTAACTAAGATCATGGGGAGGTAGGAAGGGGAGCCTGGGACTCTGCCTGAAGCCTTGCACTGGTGAGGAGTTGCACCTCCCCCAGAGACACGGGTCAGGTCTGTCCTAAACACACAAGATGACTCCAGAATTCCAGCATGTGCTGGGACCACTCTCCTCATCAACTTATACTTCTGGAAGCATCAAAGCAGCACTGTTCTGGGTCAAGGCCTGGCTTGCATTGAGACCTCCAGCATCACAAGCATGTCTCACACACATACCCATAGGTCACATGCAGCAGGAACTGCAAGCTAGGAATGAGACAAGCAGTAGCAGATTACAACCTGAACCTCCTAACAGCTCCAAGAATGGGGAAGCCCTCAGGTAGGGCTGGAGAGCAGAAGTTCCTGTACCCACCCCAACAAATGAAATACCCAAGGGTGGGAGGTAAGGAAGCCATTCTGTTACCTGCCAAAACACTAACACAGTCCTGAAGAGCCCACTCACCACTCCATGAGACACAAAATGGGACATTGGTGGGGGGGTTAGGACAGAAATACTTGGGGAAATACACCTCCTCCCCAGAAGGCTCATTCCTTGAACCCAGGGTAGGCCTGAAAGCAACTATCTCCTGGGTTTGGCTTTCAGTCCGTGTTCAGGTGGGTGTAACAGTGAACAGTGGCCATTACAACCAGTGCTGCACAGCGCTTGGAGGAGCCCATCTGAGTCTAGTGGCCACTCAGCAGTGCTCCTTCCAGAGGGAGAAATGTCTGGAAATAAGTCAAGTGGTATGAAAGAGAAGCAAATTTCTTCCAGGAAGAAATAAAAAAAAATAAGGAACGAAAAGCTTAAATCTAATCTGCTACTGACTGGTTTCCTTGAGAACTGAGAACTCCTGGGAGGAAAAGCTCATTTTCTTTTAACCACAATTTTAATGAGAACATAGTAGTGTTTACTGGATCAGATGAGTCAGGCAGCAAACATCCAGCAAATCATTATGCTGAGTGACTGACTACGTTTCTCTACCTCCCAACACACATCCACCCAGAAATGAATAAGGCTCCAGGCCTGGCTCCTCCGAGGGCAGTGGGGAGGTGGGCCCAGAAGGAAGAGAGAGGGAACCACACAGGGCAGCACATCAGGGAAGTGCCTTTGATGATAATTCTTTGTAATTTGAGAATTATAGTTAAGTTTCCACATACTAAAAGAGCAGAACATTAAAAGACAAAAGCATAGGGACTGCTTGGGTAATAGAGACAAGACACATTCTGTTCTAGTTTTATCTGTAGTCACAGATAAAATTTGGGGGAGAAAGAAATTAGTACAGCTATCCTACTGTGCTCTAGTAAATGATGTCAGCTCTCACATCTACATAAGTAATGTCAGATACAAGAGCCAGGCACAAACAGAACAGGGAATACCAGTTTTCCTAGAACACCAAAACCACAATACTCCGCCCCTGGGTGAGAGTCCTGGCTACCCATCAGGCCACACCACCACCAAGTCTTCAACAAGGCACCTCTTTTCTGCTCTGAGGGAGAAAACTTGAGAAACAGGGCTGCCAGCTCAGGCCTGACAATCCCAGTATTTCTTTCATGGAACCAGTGCCTGCCCCTGCATGCAGTAGCTCACATATGCAAAGTTGTGACATGTGGCCACCGTGTCCTAATATCAAATGTGTGGGTACTGCACAGGAGTCCTTGCCTGCATCTTTGAATTCCTGGTAGATGACTGGCTGATATAATTTGAGGGCCTCAAAGTGACCCAGCGATTCACTCCTGGGAAGCATTAGGAAATAATCCAAAACCCAGCCATGCATCAAAACATGCATCCCTGGTAATACCATAAAACTGGAAATAGCCTCAGGATCCAAAAAAAGGACAGTAATTAAGGACAGCAGGATACATTCATAGGAGAAATACTACACATAAAATAATGTTGACTGAGAGATTTTAATTACAGGTGAACATTTTACTTCTACTGTAATGTGACCAGAAAAGAAGCCACACACAAAATCCTATGTATATCTATGACCGGCGACTATGTGAGAACTGGAAAGAAAAGATGACAAACAGTTTCTCCCGCTCTGAAATATTTTCCTTATTTTATACTTCTCCCAACTTTCCAGCTTCTACAATCACCACATATTTTTCTTTTTAAGTTTCTGGGTCAGGGTACCTCTAGCCTTGTCTTGTCCACTGTGCCAACCCAAGTTACAAAGGAAGGCTATGAATCCAGAGACTCTCCCAGGAGGGTTTGTTGCACCCTAGGGATCCTGATGCTGCTAGAACAATGCAGCAAGGCTAGCAAATTGGTCCCCATGAAATGGCACTGCCTGCTGCAAGCCCAGATGAACCAGCAGACCAGAGGCAAAGGACTGGGCTAAGAGGAATGGCACAAATATGCACTCTGTACATCTGGGCTTCAAGAATATTTCTTCTGCTGCCAACACCTGGGAATCCCATCACAGAACACACAGTCAGGGCAAAGCCTCACACCAGCTCTGTCTGATGGTGATCTTTGATACATAGGAGGGAAGTGGTTATTGCTCCCCAAACAACCTGAAGGTGCACTTATAAAACCAAACCCATCCCAAAGTACTCATGTGGTGGACCCCTTCATCCTCCCAGCAACCAGAGTCTCTGCCTGAAAAGAGGAGGCTCAGACTGCCCTTAGCTCTGCCTGCCAGCAGCCCTCCAGTCTCCACTGGGAGGGAAAGAAAGTTACAAATCAAGATGACTCTAGGGGTGACTGAGCCCTGGGCCAAGCTCTCGTGTTGGCTGGGACCTCCAGCAGAAACAAATGATGGAGTAACCCCTGGAAAGCACCCTGCACATGGGCTCAGTGTAGGGTACTGAGCATACACAGCTGTGTCTACTTTTGGAAGACTGGTCCTAGAACAGGGGGGTGAAGGACAGAAAGTGGCATGGGCAACAGGATAGTGGTGGTTCTGACCATGTACCACCTCCTTCCCTGCATAAGACATAAAGAGGAGGGAGCCCTAGGAAGCCTAAGGACAAGCTCAGGACACACATGGTGGCCACATAGGGGACTCCAACTTTGTCACATAAGGCAGCCAGCCTCCTCCCCCACTATAGATATGAAGTCCATGGTGTGTTTCACACAAGACCACATCTGAGAAAGCTGGTAACATGGGGAATTCTGGGACCAGGTCACTTAGTACAGTGACCATGGAGGCTGCTAGGCTGGCTCAGCTGCATCTGAGCACCTCAGGCCACTCCACTGGACTCCAGCAGTTCAATTGAGACAGGAAAGACTGTTTCTGTGCCTCCCCCACAGTGAAATGCTGCTGAACCACATCCCAGAAATGTTCAACATGCTCAGTGCACTCGCAGGTAATGAGTGGGACAGGAGCATGGTGAAGCACTGAGTGGCTGTAGTCTCAGCACATCAACTAGCATGTCTGCTCTAAAGACTTTCAGTATTCCCACCTCCAGGTAAAGATAGGAAGAACCAAGGCCCCACACTGGACATCTTCCCACCTCAGCATCGGCATGAGGATGAGGGGGCTGTGAGGAAAAGTCACAGGGTCAAATTGCCAACCCCACAGATCAATGAGGATCTGGTCTCAATGAAGAAAGACATCCATCCCACTGATATCCAGTACACAGAGGACGGGAGTGGAGGGCCTCAGTCACACTTCCCAGCAAGAAAGCCAAGCACCAGAAGTCAGCGAGGCTGGGGCCCACAGCACAAGCCTGCACTGGAGCCAGATACTGCTACCAACCTCATGCTCTTCCCAGTTTCTAGAGAACTACCCTCCACCCCCTGCTAGCCTTGAGGTAAGGATGAGCCTGCAATGCTCCCCTCTTCAATGTGTGGTCTCAGAAGAAGGGAAGAGGGAAGATGGAAGGATGTCAGAGGAGAGGTGGAAACATGTGCGCTGTGCAGCTGGGGGACCCAGCTATGACCGAGTGGAGCTGGCTACCCCAGGACCCCAGGGACTGTTTCCAGGGGAGCCCTAGTTTCACAGAGTGCTAGGGGAAAGGAGCCCTGTGCTTCACCAACTCAGCCCCTGATCCAATCAGGACCCTTGTCATACAGCACGAGAAATCTAGCTCCATGCACAGGTGGACGTGCACCTACTAGTGACTACAGAAGCCCTCAGCTCCGATGGCCCTCACCTGGACTCCGGAACCCACTATCTGGGGGCCCTGAGCTGTCGGCACCGCTGTCTGCTGCTGCACCTGGGGCGGCACCTGGGTTGGCACCTGCGGCTGCTGTACCACCATTGGAGCCCGGACCTGAGGAAAGAAGGGAGAATACAATTTGGAGCATCCACTACTTCTGTGGGAGCTTTGAATCTTGATGATTTTTATGAGAAGTAGGATAGTACTGTTATGACTTCAATGGCCATGATGTCACCTTACTGGTTGTCCCTTATCCCATAGCTCATAAGAAATGTCCCATACTAGCCTGGCTGAGTTGGCACAGCCAAGCCCCACCTTCCCCAACTCTGGTGAGTAGTATGGCCTTCCCACTGGAAGGTCACTATACAGCCATCACCATCAGCTACTGCTGTAAGCAAAGCTACAGCTCCAAAGGCCAAGTGCATGGCCAAGCCTGCTCAACCTCTGGGTCAAGCATGCCAATAGTGGGCAGCTAGCCGGCCAGCCAGCAGCAGGCTGACTCCCAGGTGACAGTGTGCCCATACCTGTTCCACATGACTGTCTTCAGCCTTCCAGCCTGCCCCGGTAGGTCTCCTATTCACCTGTCACTCACTATAGGTATGGCCTGTTACCACTCCACTTAAGGAATTGCAAATTAAAAAGGCCACAAAAACCAAGGAAGTGAGTCAAAAGAATTAAAACAGCCCCTTGATGCTGCTACCTGACTTGGTGACAATATCCTGTCTTCTGTGTAAATGTTACTGATTAGATTTGCTATGTACAGAGATACACAATGAGACTGAAAGTAACATTTTATATTAATATCACCTCAGAAATATGGTAACAGGGGTCTCTGCTCAGAACGGAATTCTGAGCAGCTGGCAAACCACCCTGGATCCTCAATGGAGGCCACACATCCTCTCCCACAGTGAGAATATGCCTGCTGCTGTCTATCTAATCATCCACAATCTTAAAATGCTCATGGCCACTGCCAAAAATCAGTCACACTGCTTAAAAGACAAATTGCTATCCCAGCAGCAGGGATGCCCCTGTATAGGGTACAGCAGCTCTTGGAATGCACTCCCTCAAGTGTACTGTCCAAGTCCCAGTGCTTGAAGAAATATGCCTTCCTAGCCAAGGAGCCCTAGAAACTGCTGACAGCCACTAACCAGATGTGATACCAGAGAAGAGCTGTGGCCCACCACAAGTCACAGATACTTACAAGTTTCAATGCCGTTTGGGCATACAGCATCTGTCCAGGGAGGGCTGGAGACTGTGACACCAAAGGCTGGGTCTGTGACTGTGGCGGGAGCTGTGATGGTTGGTTCTGCGCAACCTGTGGTGGTTGGGGCTGGGGCTGGGGCTGGTGGTGCTGTGGGTGATGCATCTGCTGCAGCTGCTGGGGCAGAGCCTGGGATGGTGGAGGCTGTGGCTGCGGCATTGGTGGCTGCTGTATGGGTGGCTGGGCCTGCAAAGCCTGCTGCTGTTGCTGCTGGAGCTGCACGATCCTCTGCAGCTGTTGCTGCTGCTGCTGTATCTGGGGGCAGAAAAAGTAGAACTCAGTCGCCCCACTGGCCTCTGGGCCTTGTGCCAGCCTTGCCCCCAGGAAGTATGTCAGGCTGTTCTCATATGGGGTAGAGGGAGCACAGTAGGTTCAAGGGAAATATCAGGAGGGCTTATTAAGGGGTAATATAGGTGCAGCTCCACAGAAGCTGGGATTAATCCTCAGGTGACTCAGGTCTCTGAAGCCTCTCCAGTGAAGCATATTTTGTCCTTATAATATAGTATGAGCCTCATAAAGATGGCCAATGTCTCTTTTCAGGATAAGGAAGAAAAGTGGGACTGAAGAGTCACTGTTGGCTCTGGGAAAGGGGTCTCAAGATTCAGAGGTTAGCCACTGGGAAAAAAAGGCAGCAAGCCAAGGCCTGCAGAAGGTGGGAAAGTGGAGAGTTCTCCTCAGGAATTCCCACCCTCAACCAAAACCAGACCTAATGATAGATGCTTAACATGTTGGGATGCTGACTGCAAACCATGGGAGGAAGAAAGTTTTCTTAGAAGCAGAGCTTCTAATGTGCCATTACCATTCTCTTGGGGGACATTATGGGGAGGGTGATTAGTGCTGTGTCCAGACACCAAACACTGAGAAACAAATAGAAGGCATGAATGTCCTCAAGCATTCCTGCACGTTGGGGCACTCTTCTCACTTGTTGCTTCAGTTAACTCTTACATGAATTGCTTGTACCCAGAAGTCTCCACTAAGCCAGCCCCCAGTACACAACAGGCCTGCAGCCAGACACCCAAGCCTGGGAGAGAGGCCTTCCTCATGCAATTGCAACACCCTCCTAGTAAGTCAGGGCATGTTTCTCCTCAGTGTTCCAGGCTCTTCGGGAAGCTCATGGAGGAGAAAGGTGAGGTACCAGACATCAGAAGGATATGCTGCTGGCTCTGGGCCCCTGCATCCAGCATGAGTGCTGATGTGTGTCCAGGGCTCAAGGGCCATAGGAGGGAAGCTGAGCGCAGGAACAAAGGCATCTGGTACCTGTTGCTGGTTTTGATGATGCAATTTAATCAGGTGCTGCTGCTGTTGCTGCTGCTGCTGGAGCTGCTGCTGCTGCTGTTGCACCACTGCCTGGAACTGCTGCTGCATGGCATTCTGTTGAGCCTGGAATTGCTGCTGCTGCTGCTGCTGCAGCGCCACCTGCTGCTGCTGGAACTGCTGCTGCTGCTGCTGCTGTTGTTGCTGCTGTTGCTGCTGCTGCTGCAGTGCCACCTGCTGGAGTTGCAGCTGGGCTGGAGGTAAGACCCAGGAATTAGGCCCAGTGGCACAGCAAGGGAAGCAACAAGAAAAGGCCTATCATCCCAGTGGTAACAAAGCCTGTTGCCCCTCCAGCCTCTGGAATTGAACAGTGTGATGGGAGCAGTATTTGTGTTGATTATGGAACTTACTATTATGAATTACTCTAAAATAATGAGAAAAGAAAAGCGCCTCTTTTGGATGGCCAAGAGGCCCAGCCTCTGGCAGCCACTAATCTACTTTCTGTGTCTATGGAGTTGCCTATTCTGGTTGTTTTAAATCAATGGAATCTCACAATATGTGGTCTTTTGCTTAGCATAATATTTACAAGGTTCCCCCATATTGTAGCACAACTAATATTTCATTTCGTTTTATTGCCAAACAGTATTCCACTATATGGCTTTCCCACATTTTGTTTACCCATTCATTAGCTATGGATATTGCCATTTTTTGTTTCCATTTTTTGGCTACTATGAATATGCTGATAAGAACAATTATACACAAGATTTTTTTGTGGTACAGTTTCCTTTGGAGGAATGTGATTATTAAAAGGTATACAGCTGCTTATTGGTGGTGACGGAACAGTTCTGCATGCTGACTGTGACAATGGTAACTCACGTAATAAAATCTCATAGTACAAACACTTAAGTGCCTGTACAGGAACAGAGGTAAGGACTGGTCATGTCTGAATAATCTGCCTGAGTTGGCAGTATTGTCCTAATGTTCATTTCTCAGTTTTGAAGATGTACTAAAGTATTGTCATTGGAGAAGCTGCCTGTGAAGGGCATATGGGAACTCTGTGCTATTCTGCAACTTCCTGTGACACAAAGTATTTCAAAAATAGGGAGTTCCCTGGTGGTGTAGTGGCTTAGGGCTTCGGCGTTGGCGCTGTCAGCGCTGCGGCCTGGGTTTGATTCCCGACCAGGGAACTTCCCCCACCCTCCCCCTGCATATTAAAAAAATAATAATAATAAAATATTGTATAAAGGAAAAAATAGTACTGAAGCACTTTGCAGTCCCAAAGTACACTCCAAGTACAGAATACATGTTTATGAGAATAAAAGGTTCATTAAAACACATCCTAGAAAGAAGAGGGGAACCTGCGCTGCAGCCTAGCTTCTGGCAGGGGCAGCTGAGTAGAGAGGACAAGGGGCCGTGTCTTGCGGAGAAGTGCAGAGGGCAAGGGCAGCAGTAGAAGAAATGGCTCCTGAGATTGTGGCAATCTGGGGATTGTGGGGCACTGACAGCACTTTTTCAGAGCCAAGAACACTCTGAGACATAATTCTATTTCAGCTACAAAACACAACCCCTTGAATGGCTCTCCAGGCCACCCCAAAATCCTCAGAGTCCTTCACTCCCACCCAGGGTTAGGAGGAGGGCTTCAGAGTCACTTAACCCAAAAAAGGCTTAGCTGTAGAGACTTTTCTCTCCAAGAAAGATAAAAAGACAGAGTTCCTTGGGGCTTCTCCACACTTTTCTTGATACCATCTTAAGCAAAAGAATAATATCTGGGTCATCTCCAAAGAACGTGGCAAGTTCTCTGAGAAGCATGGTACTCACTCTGTGGAGTTGCAGCAGACACAACAGCCATGCCGTGGGGGGCCATTCCTGAGGTGCCAGGGGGTGGCTGCCCAGAGAGGGGCATTGGCTGCCCCATGGCGCCAAGGCCTCCCATCCCGCCCAGGGACTGTCCTGGGCCCCGAGAAGGCATGCCAATTCCAGCTGCTCCTGGGGCAGGTCCGCCAGTCAGGCTCTGTAGTGCGTTCATAGGGTCTGTGGGAACACAAGGGCATACTGTCTCAGGGAAGTGCCCACTGAATAGGGCGAAGCTCTGAAGCAGATGAGGCCTCATGGAGCATACATTTCCTGCCACCCCCAGGCTAGATTCCCTCAAGCCCCAGGAGGTGAGAGGCCAGCATCCTAGAAGCCTCCAAAACCCTAGACCAGCTAGCTGCCTGTCATACCCCAGCAGGCAGAATACTAGGTGTGTTTATTACTGCTTCTGGGGCATAAGCCTTATTGGCCAGGGAGTACGTCCCACATTCCTAGTCTGGCCTGTGCCAGGGTCCTAATGTTGAAGGACAAACTTGCCCTTCAGGACAGGCACAGCCCCTGGCCCTCCTGCTACATAAGCACACATAGGCCCTTCTTCAAGTAACAAGAGAACAAGGACCAGAGAAGCCAAGGGGACAGGCAGATGTTCCCCAGAGAGGTTACCTGTCTCCTTGCACACCAGAAACCCATCTCTGCTAACCTGTGCAGCAGACCCTCATTGAGAAGTAATTCTCAGGACAGATTGCTATGCCCAGGGCCACACCAGATCAAGCTAAGGCATGAGGGAGGTGTCCACATCGTGCCAAGGGGCACTATGACACTTGCCAAGCCCACTAGGTCTACCACTCAGCTCAGTGAGCAATGCTGTGACCTGGGACAAGGAACCTGAGGTTCTTGTCATACACTCTCGAGTGTAGGCTTACTGCAAATGGCCACCTGGAGACAGGTACGGCATGACCTGGGCACCTTGCCATAGAACTGGGTGGCCAAGTACCCTACGCTCCAATGCAATGCCAAGAGTCGAGGCATTGTCCTGGCCATGTACTCTGATCCCACCAGGCCCTGCTGGCTGAGAATCACTGTACATGCAGAGAGCCCTGAAGGGAGATGGGTCCCACATGGGCAGGTGTAGCTAGCTCAGCTGCGGCAAGCATGGGTGTCTGGCATTTATAGCTCTGCTGGCTATAGTAAGACAAACAGCATGGCAGGTTGGATCCCTTCCTGACAGGGCCACCATACCACAGTTTAGCTGACCAAGTTGGACCTAAACTCCTTCAATGGCAGCCCAGTCAGTAAGACCAGGGCTGAATTGTCAGACAGAGTCCCCATTATGTAATAAAGCCTTGAAGTTAAAATTTAAAAAAATAATGATAATTTTTAACTTACAAAGAAACTTTGTAACTTAAGAAAGTGAATTTACAACTATTCTCTAAGAACTACTACTACACATTATCATATTGAATATGCTATTAATAGTTCTCTCCCAGAAAGCTAAAAATTTTAGATAATAGCTCAACTATTGGTTATGTAAGTGTTTATAATCTTTTTGCCGGGCAAAAACATTTTTTATTTAAGTATTTAAGTGAAATGAGATGGGCTAGTATCATCTGATGGCACAGTCTGCCAGGAAGAGGAAGGATGGGGAGGGTGGAGTGCAGTTCCACAGTTCTCACGGCCAGCCAGAGGTCTCTCTGTGAACTGTCTCCTCTAGTAACAACTTAACCCCAGGCATACAAAGGATCCACAAAGTCATTCTGGCCACCCCAGATCCAAGGTTGGGAAAAATTTGAATTTAAAAAGGAAAAATTCTTACCACTGACAGAAGCTTGAGATTTCTTGTTATCTATATTTAAAAAAAAAAAAAACAAAAAAAAAACAGACACACACACTAAGTAAACAAAGTTTTATATAACCACATATTTCCACAGTAAGTCAGTTTTACAGGCATTTGTCCAGAGGTCATTTGCTAAAACTGAGCTGACCTTGCCTAGAAACTAGATAAAACATATATATGTATTTGGGGGAGGGGGGGATCTCTCCCTCATTCCTGGCAGCACCGATGCAAAAGGGGGCCTAGGGGAAGAGGTTGTAGAACTGCCACTTGGCCAACTTGGAGCCTCAGAGAACTTCCCCCAAGACAGGCTCACTCACTCTGGGACCACTCTAGCTCGCCTTCCTTCCCAGGTCCAGAGTCTCAGCTTGGACTCTGAGAAACAAACAAAAAAGCTATAGGGATCCATGATGGCCCAGAATGGTGCTGAGAACGCCACGCCTCCATTTTCAGCCTACTCTTGTGAGGCAGCATCTCCATTTTCTAGATGAGGAAAACAGGCTGGCCAAGGCTGGCTCGAAGCCAGATCTAGCTGGCCCCAGCACCAGCTGGGGGACTGAAGCACCAGTGTCACCAGAGAGATGGCTATGGACATCCTAGCCCACAGTGCTGTGTGTGCCAACATGCCAGGGCCACCTCCCAAACAGGCCAGCCCAGCCCCGACAAACAGAGCCCCTAACCAGGACAAACCAGGACAGTTCATCCAGGCTGCTCATTTCCCAGATTCCTAGTTCCCTCTCCTCCTATTCTATACTCCACAGGACACCTTTCCAAAGTGGTTCACCTGGCTGGCCATTCTGGTAAAAGTTAGTGTGGAAAGAAGCAAAACCTACTGGCCACATGAGGGCTCTGGGGTTCTCCCTTAGCCCGGGATTACTGAGACCGAAGCTGTAGCTGCCTCTACAACTGCAGGACAGCAGCGACTGGACTTGCCAAGTACATACTCCAAGGACAGCCTGCATCAGAAGAAGCCCATCTCCCATGGCCACACAACTACAGGCAGGCAGGAGGTGCCACTGGCTGATATCACTGAGTACCCTGCCAGCTCCAGTTTCCTTTAGAGATTGCAGCCATCCAGGAACATTCAGTGTCTCCATACTTCCATGTAACGCAAAAGACCACCAGGACCCTGACACTGGGACACAATGACATTCACGTCTAAAGCACCATGGCTGCTGCTAGGCTGGGCTGACAGGACCACAGCAGGACCCTGGGAATCAGAGAAGCCGGAATGTGGCAGGGGCTGGGTGACCCTCACCACGGCAGGGAGCTAGAGGCAGGACTTACGAAGTTGGCCTCAGAAGCTTCCAGCCTGACAAACACATATTTAGGTCAGGCCTCCATGGGTCAATAAAATCAACTATTAGGAAAGGAAGTTTCTGTTCCAGGGTAAACTGCTTATTTAAGAACTGCCTAGAGATAAAAGCAATAGTCCTTTTAAAAAAGGAGATTAAATGGACAAGCAAAAACAGCAGTATGGTTGAAACCACGTTGAAGCTAACTTTTCCATTATGCCAAAAGCAGCATTTTTGAGGCTGAGGCTCTGGGAAGATAGGAAATGTGGAATCAAATGCAAAGTAATAAAGAAGATCCAAAAAAACAGGAGCTTTTAAACAGACATTCTGACTCAAGAACTGTGGCCAAAAAAGTCTCCACCAGCAAGCAACAGGGCCAGCCTCTCACAGCTATCATAACCACACAGAAATGTAAAATTTTACTTACGAATGTCTCGAAAATGGATAATGAGCCTGGCCACAAGAGAAAGGTATTCGTCCTAAAAGCAAAAACAGGAAGCAGTTTAATTCCAGATGAAGAAGTAAAGCCATTTGATTCCCCTTTCCCACCCCCTTGCACTCCAGTGCCACCACACTGAGGCCCACTCAACCAACAGCGATGCTCTCTGCCTGACTCAGCCTCCTTTGGAATCCAGCTCTCAGAGAAAAGCTGTCAGTGCTCAGCTACAGTAGACCAACAAAAGGCACAAAAAAAACCAAGAAGGGTACCAAGAGATTTCAAACTGCTGCTCGTTCCACCCTGCTGTCAACACTAAAGGAGAGGGCCCACAGTCAGCTCAGGCACCCTTCTTTTCACAGAGGGAACAACAGGTCCAGAGGGGATGAGGGGCGGTCCTAAGGTCACAAGGCATATCAGAAGTAGTCATGGGCGGGCCGTTTTTGTCTTAGCACTATTTGTATCAACGTACTTTCACTTTTACTACCCAGCCTGCTGTTTTTTCACTGCTGACTCGCAACTGCATGCAAATCTGGATGTGTGCCTCTGGCTGTGCTTTGGGATATCTGTGTTAATCTGAATTTACTGCATAGGCAAGGGAGAGGACAATGCCACTGAAAGGTGGCAGGTGAAGGCCACTGCCGAGGGCTCTCTTTGTCCCAGCTGCTGTGTTTGTGGAACTGCCCAGCAAGGCCTGCCTTCCACCAATTGTCCTCTTTGCAACCAAGGACACACACTCCTAGGTGTTTTGGGGAAATCACTACTGTGAGTTTGTCTTGTGGTCAACAAAGGGATGATGAGTTAAAATCTTATTTCACAGCAGCTCTATAATCCTTCCCTTCCTCAAAATGCCCACCCTTCCATCAAGGAATCCCTGAAAGGCCAAAGCCTTCACTCTCTGCCCTGCTCATATCACCTTCCTCCTAAGTCACAGTGACAGCAGACTGACCAGATGATGCTCAAGACCCAGCTACAGCACCTGTGGTAGTACTGCCCAGGACAACATGCCTGTGAGCCCAGAGACACACAGTGAACACCTCCAGGGAAAGGGAAATATAATAAAAGTAGTCTCAGATGAATATAAAACTATAAGCACATTCCTAAATCTTTATTATCCCTCATCTATCTCCAAATCTCACCCCACAATTTTTTTTTCAGCCAGGGGGATCAGTAGAAGGAAGGATGAGGGGAAAGGCAAAGCTGGAATGATAAGCACATCAAAGGGGGCAGGTACAGAAAGAGGTGAGGCTCTGATACTTATAAGGTGTTGTCAACAATCCCAATTTCTGATGGCCCCCCCACCAATTTCTGGTAGGATGGACAATGTGCTTGTTGGGATTAGGGCTCCTGTGTGTGGACTATCTGCCGAGACTGCTTCTTGAAGGACAGCAATGTAATGAGTGGGGAGCAAGGAAAGTGGTGGTGAAGCTCAGGCAACGAGGTGGCCAAGTACAAGGGGATGAGAACTGGGAGTTTGTCATGTCAGCACCCGATGCCTTGGGCCAGCTTTTAGGTGGGCGATACTGTAAAATTATTTGTTGAGTTTTTCCATTTCCACAAAAGGTAAAACAAGAAGAAGCAGGTTTAAAAAGCAACCAGATAGTATAACTCACAGTAAATGGGGCTCAGGAGTTTGTCCCCAAAACCCCTCACATAGAACCAGGACCAATTGGGAGTTCACTGGTGGTGTAGTGGCTTAGGGCTTTGGCGCTGGTGCTATCGGCGCTACGGTCTGGGTTCGATATCCGGTGAGGGAACTACCCACATCCAAAAAAAAAAAAAAAAAAAAAAAGAAGAACCAGGACCAAGGGCTCAGAGCCAGGTATGCAGATGCCACCAAACTGCACTCCCAGCGCCATTCCCTGACCCAGAGGGGAGACAGCCAGCATGGTCTGCTCCTGGCTAAGGTGGAGTGAAAGTTCTTAGGATGAGACCAGTGCAAGGAGACCTGGGGGGGAGTGAGGGATGTGACCACCTGACAAGAAAAATGGGCACAGGAAATAGTCACACTGCCATTAGGGGGCTTTCTCGTGGGTTAATACATCTTCAAAATCCTTGCAAAGGCCAGGTCACTCAGGAACCACTGGGGGCTGAGTGCTGTAGGTCAGCTCCAAGTGAGCTGCATGCACTCCTTTCCACAGGAGACCCTGGGATCTGAACTGCACCTCTGATCTCCCCAAGTCTGGGCTGTCTTACTCCCCTGGCTCCTAAAACTCCATCTACAGAATGCTGGCATCTCATTGGCCTCTCCATGTGTAAGAATTTCCAGCCTCCATCCAAGTCACCCCCACCTCTTCAGGATTGCTCCAGGAAAAGGGCTGAAGAGCACGTAACTTAATCTTCACCAGCTGCTCCACTCAACATCAAAAATTTGAGTGACCAGGCTGCACTCGAGGCTGGGTATTACCAGTCCACGACAGTAACAGCCAACACCTTGTACCCGATGTGGTGCCAGGTACAGTCCTAAATACTTTACATATATTAATGCATTTAATTTTTCCAACCACCCAATTAGTAGGCATTACTACTATCATGCCTGGTTTGCAGATAAGAAGTCAGAAATGTGGGGGGAAAAAAACTTTATATAGTTTGAACACTTGTTTAACCTATACACGTCTCACACAAGGGCCCAACAATAAGGGTGAAAAATGTCTCCCCACACAGATAGATGTACAGTGAGCAGCAGGAGGGACACACATATGCTCCATATAAAATACCACACACCACATGGTTTAAGACATGGGGAAGCTGAACACATGTATTGCTTATTATCTGCAAAAAGGAATGCCAGAAGGATAAGCCAAAACTGAAGATCAACAGTTACTCCCAGAAGGTATCAGGAACTGGCTGGAAATGAGACTTCTGACCTTGTTAATATGGTTTTGACACTGGAAGTGCATAAATCTTTTATCAAATGGAAAGAAATAAGCACAATTCCTAAAAATTCAAAATAAACCAAAATACATGAACTGGATAGGGAAACATATGAGTATATAGAGAAAAAAAATACTTTTCAGTGATTAAAAAAAAAAAAAAAAAAAAGAACTACAAATGGCCAGCAGGCATATGAAAAGTGCTCATCCTCATTAGCTATCAGGGAAATGCAAATCAAAACCACAATGAGATCCCACCTCACACCTGTGAGAATGGCTATTACCAACAAGACAAGGAACAACAAGTGCTGGAGAGGATGTGGAGAAAAAGGAACTCTCGCACACTGCTGGTGGGAGTGCAAACTGGTACAACCACTGTGGAAGACAGTGTGGAGGTTCCTTGGAAAATTGGGAATGGAGATACCATATGACCCAGCAATCCCGCTTCTGGGGATCTACCCAAAAAAACCTGAAAACCTTTGTGTGCAAAGACTTATGTACCCCAATGTTCATCGCAGCGTTGTTCACAGTGGCCAAAACATGGAAACAACCAAAGTGCCCTGCGACAGATGACTGGGTAAAGAAGCTGTGGTACCTATACACAATGGAATATTACTCAGCTATAAGAAAAGATGAAATATTGCCATTTGCAACAAAATGGATGGACCTGGAGATCATCATGCTTAATGAAATAACCGAACAGAAAAAACAAAGAACTATATGACTTCACTCATATGCGGAATATAAAACTGAAAGCAAAGAAAAAAGTAATGAACAAACAAATAACCCATGGATACAATCAATAGTTTAATGTTTATTTGGGGATGAGTGGGTCAGGGAGGGGAGAAAGGGGAGGGGGTGGGAGAGGAGAGGGGGAAGCTAAATATATGGTGATGGAAAGAGAAGTCACATTAGGAGGTGAACTTATTATACAACAAGTTGACAATGCACTGTAGAACTGTATGCCTGAAACCTATGTAATCCTTGCTAACAGATGTCACCCCAATAAGTCGAACAATAAAAATGAAAAAAAAAAAAAAAAATCTGCTTAAACCTAAAAAAAAAGCAAAAACAAAAAAAACTACACGCTCTTAGTGGAAGAGATACAGTTTAAGGACAGACAGAGCTGCAAAGAAATCTTAAATTCCATTCCACCTGTTAGCATTTGTTACTAATGTTAGTGGCAATATCAGTCTCCTTATTCTGAAAGTATTTTAGAGTAAAGCAAATATTAATAATTATGCTAATGATATCAGAAGCCAAGATATTCACAGTAAGAGAAAAGACAGAGGTTTAAAATGAAAATAAAACCGTGTTAAGGTTGAATTTGAATTTAAAACATCAGTGAAATTATGGGGGTTTTAATGTTGTTTTTCAAAAACACTACTTCCAAACTTTGTTCACAAAAAGGTGCAGAAGCCATGAGCCCTTTCTGCCCTGCCTCAGTATGTGTGCTCTGACCAGACAGTTTCTGGAACCTGCTTTCTCCAGCCAGTGATCTCTATCTTTTCATTTCACAAAATGTTCACCTCATCGAAACATTCAAACTATGTTCAAATTTTCCCAGTTGACCTCTACATGTCTTGATAGTTTATCCAAACCAGTATCCAATCAAGGGCCATAAATAACATCTGCTTTTAATTTATAATACAAAAGCATGTCCCAGAGCTCCAACATTGCACTCAGGAACAAAATGCTCAGAGTGCAACCAATGCACTGGAAGGTCAGAGGTCAGGATCTGCATGAGGGACAGGGCAGGTGTGGGGCAAAAAAAAAAAAAAAAGCCGAGGCATCAGTCCCACCTTGCATGAGCCTAGTAACCTTAGACCAGCAGTGTGGCTTCTTTGTGCCTATTCTGTTTCATTTCTACTAAAACAGGTCCACTCCAGGGAGAGCACACAAATGGAAGGAGGTGGTCACATGCAGCCTGTACTGCCCAGCCTAGGACAAGAGCTCACACAGCAGAAATCCTCCCTAGCTACTCCATCTGTGATATTCCTATGCCTGGTTCTCTGATTAAGGCCTCAATCTCCACTAGTACCACTTTCATCACTTAACAAAAGGGAACAGGAATTCTTCTGGGTCCACATGACAAGGCACTGTGGGGCTTAGGTGAGGACCCCCTGGGAAGGCTAAGGCCAGAGCCAGTTTTTACTCAGAGCACTTGTCTTATCTGAAGGAGTAATAGGGACCTGAGTGAACGCCCTACAGGAGCTAACCACGGATGGAGGGTAACGGCAGTCAGGTCTGGGGTCAAAGGCTGGGCCTGAATCCTGGGAGTCCACCCATTACTATCCCTGTACTGCACAATGGAAACAAAAGGAAGACCCATAGAGGGCTGCAGGCAAAGCCGATAGTATCCATGATCAATCAGTCCCCACTCCTTAGGCAGAGGGACTTACAGGGTATGCATCATACCCTCCCTTCCCGAGCCTCTCTGCCCAGTACTCTGCCCAACAGGGCCTTACCCGAGTCTTGGCCTTCAGGAACACATGGCTCTCCATATCTTTGCTGGATTTACTGTGAGCCACGCCAGCTTTTCTCATGGCGTCCTCACTGAAAAACAAAAGGAGAAGAGATGTTGATACATACCTACAAGTCCACTCTTGCAGTGTTCCTAGTCAGAAGGCCCTGCACAGCAGCTGCCCTTGGGTGGAAGGGACCTGACCCCAGGCACACCAGCCTTGCTGAGGTCCAGGAGAGGAAACAAGAGAGGGACACCAAGCAGAGCAAGGAAATGCAGCTGAACAAGGGAGTTGGAGGGCAGGGCCACAAGAATGAACAGGAAAGCTGGTTACTATAAAGCAGAGGGGCCAGGCCTTAGGGATCACTCCCAACCAGCACTAAATCAAGTATACATTAAAAGGCTGAGTGGCCAGCCAGACTCTATTTCCTGCCTTCTGAGAGGTCTAGGTTCCCACCCAACTTTGGTATGAAGAACAGTGGGAACTCAGCTCTGGTTTCCTCCTCTGTAAAACAAAGGAGCCATAAGAAGTCATCCCTCAGTCTCTCCCAAGGCAAAGACCACTATGTGGGATGTGCAAGTTTTCCAGGAGATAAGCCCCAACTTCCATAATGTCTAGCTGGGAACAGGAGGAGACAGACCACACACATGTGGAAAACATCTTATAAACACTTTTGTCAACACATATACAGTAAGAGATGGAATCCTATTACACATTTTCATCACACTGATGCTCCACTGGGATACAGCTGTCCACATTAGTGAAGCTAGAGCTCCTTCTTCCTTCTGAATGGTAACACACACATGATCCCCCCACCCACAACACAAAGATAAGAACATGGGTTCATTTGTTAGAAAAGAGGGGGCACATCAGGCTCTGGCCTCTCACAGCCTACTCTGTAGCACAGGTCTCCCTGCCTGTCTCCCCAGTGCTGGGCCTGCTGATGAGCAAAAGCACATCAGGACTCTGCCGCCTCACCCAAATAAATTAAACAACCATAGTCCAGCTGGTGCTAGAAAGCTTTCTGTGCCACCCAGCCAGGGGAGGTCAGGAAACAAAACTGCTGTCAGCTCACAAGGACAGACTCTAAATGGCCATCCTGCCATAGTTCCAATACCAAGGCAGCTACCACCAAACTCAAGGCTGCCAAGGAGGCGTTAATACTGTAATAGATGGGCTTTGTCTGGTGGCCACTGCCTGGGCATAATCAAGCCTCCGAGAAGATGGATGGACTGACACTGGCTCAGAGCACATTAGCTCTTGCTGCGACCTGGGCTCCACAAGCTCCCTCAAGTTTAGCTTCCTCCTGCTCACCACAATTACACCTGTCTGCCCAGTTAGGGTTCCACTGGTACCTGGTTTAGACCGGAACCTCCTGAGAGAGGACCTGATCCATTACATGCCCTGTGAGTCCTGGGATTGGAAGAGGCCCTTATTGTCCAGATCCCCCCCGAGCAAAAGGCAGTGACACACCAAGAAAACACCCTGCAACCTTAGCTCTGTGCCCATCTATTGCCCAAACTGGAAACCTGGGAACCCACCCTCCAGTTCCCAGTTGTGACATCCATTCCCTAAGCTTCAAATCCTCACCCCATCTCTCATTGCACCTATGATGATCTCTTTAGACAGACCTCTGTCCCTAAGTCCCATTCCCACCCTGTCATCTCTGCTAGCTCCCCAAGCCACACCACTGGCAGCAGTGAGTGTGGGGAGCAACCCAGTCTATGTCCTGCTTGCCTCAAGGCAGGCAGTCCATAACCTGAGAAGTCTGCTCCCTTGCCTTCTCTGCTCACTCTCCCAACTACGCCACCAGCCCTGTCTGCTGGGCCCCTTTTGCCGCCACTCAGGCACCCTAACTCTGTTTCACGGAAACTCTGTGGTCACTTTGATCACACCCATGGTACCTCCCGTGGGAATCACTGATTTCCTGGCTACTGGCCCCACTGTCCTATGAGCACCTTGAGAGCAGAGACTCTAGCATCCACCTCTGCATGTACCAGGCAATAATCAGCGCGAGACAAAAAACTGGCTACTTGTAACACAAGGAGTGGTAACGCCATGTACAATAGACTCTCATTTAACCAGCACCCATGGGAATTGGTAGATGCTAGATAAATGTGAGTAGACTCTGTATTTTAATGGAACATAACATGCAGAACCTGAGAATCAGTGTGGCAGGCACGGGGGGAAACCAAGCCTCCAACAAGCATGCCTAGGCTACAGAGGCCAGGGGGACCAGGAAAAGGCATGTGCTGGGGTGGGCGGAAATGTTGGGCAGCTGGACCTGTCAGGAAGTAGACAAAGGAGGAGGGCCTAGGCTCCGGAATCACATAGACCGGAATCACATAGACCGGGGCTCAAATTCCGACCTGGCCCCTCGCCAGCTCTGGGTCCTAGGAGAGGCACTCCATCCCCCAAGTGCATCCTCTTTATAAATGAGTGCTCTGAAAAGCTGTGGCCAGGATGAAGAGAGGTAGGTGCACAGAAGGGGCCAGGGTGTGAGGACAGGCCCACCCTGCTCTTCCTCATCTCCGTCCTGTTCCCAAAACAGGAAACTCAATTTGTCAACTGGAGTCCAGTCCTAGTCCTTGTAACCTGAATCAGTGCAGGATAAGGCCAAAAAACAGCAAACTGTGTGTCCTTGTACCCATGTACATAAGCTCTCAAAGTATACAATACCTCAGTCTGCCCCTTGATGCTCCTCTCCCCAGCTAGTGACCCTATGTAAGGCACTACCTTGCAGCACCTGAGTGCCCTCATTTGTATAGGGAGAATGGTGACAGTGTCCATTTCACAGTGCTATTCTGATTACAAAAGTTAACATCATCAGGCACTTGGCACCCAAGAAGCACTAACATGTGTTAGAGAAATCAGTCAGAGAACAGTTCGCCTTACTACACAGTGAGATTGCATCCCAAAATACCTCCAACAAGCAATGACATTCATGTCGCCCCCTTCCTAGCAGATGACAGCAATGAACACAAGCAGCTTCCCCAAGCAGCGCTGCTCTCCCACTGGAACTCTGAACCACCTCGAAGTGTGCCCCCATGGGTGTCAGCTCTGTAGCTCCTGGGGGCTGCACATTTCTCAGAAGGGCCTTCACAAAGGTATGTTGAGGAGAAGAATTAAGTGGCCTCCACCTCCCTCCAGGTGTCTGACCATCCCATCCACATTCCCATTCCAAAGGGCCCTGGTTCACACCTGAGGGCCCTTTCACCTCTCCTGGGACCACCCTCTTCAATGCTGCCCTCGTCCTGGGTCAAACTTCCTTTCCATTGCTAAATGAATGCTTAAATTCCCAGAAGAGTGAGTGTCTCCTGCTGGTGTATGAAGCAGGAAGGTTCTTTCCTTCCTGGGTCACAGACTTACCCAACTGACCTCAGGTGCACAGGACACCTTATACCCACCCAGCTATGTGACAGACTTTTGTTTTGCTCAGAGGAAACTTCTGATTTGAGAATCACAACACCCAACAACCCACTGACCTCTCATGGGGCAGGTGTTTTTGCCATCCTTGCCCCACCCACCCAAGTGAAGCCTCCTGGTGAACTGCCACCTGCACATGGGAAAGGAGCTCGCAGCTCACATGTGTCCCTTCACCCTATGTGTGTAAAAACTCTAATCATAAAAGTAGTAGATAAGAACAGAATAGTTACACAACAGTGAGAGGAGGAAGGCTTTCCTAAGCACATCACCAAAAGTAGACACCATAAAGGGGAAAAGATTTTGCCAGAGTAAAAAGGATTTCACCACACTTTTACTGACCATTTACCAGAGACAGGAAAAGATGCCCTGATAATCTGGGCCCTCAGGCTAGCACAAGAGAACACCATTCCTAAATGCTAGATGGAACCTCACATTGCACGTGGATGAGGATAGCCCCAAAGCTTCTGCCTGGCTCTAGCACCAAGAAATTCTGTGAGCCAACCTCCAGAAGGACCAGGAAGTAAAGAATCTGGGATGTGGGCACAAAGGTCTCAGTCAAAGAGAAACATAATGTTTTAAGAAAGTTTGAATATAACTTGAATGCAGGAGAGGAATATAACCTAAGCTGTGAGAAAGTCACAACTCAAACTAAACTCAGAGCTTAATTTCACTTAAAAATACAGATATATGTATTTATATATTCAAAATACATACAAAGTTATATGTACACAGAAACAGGACTGGAAGAAATAGTTCAAAATGTCAGAAATGGCCATCTCTGGGTAGAGAGATTATGGAAAACACCTTCTTGTTTTGAAATCCTCTACAGCTCAGGACAGCTTTGAATGCAGTCCAACACAAATTCAAACTTTCTTAAAATATTATGAGATTTTTTTGCAACTTTTTTCTTTAAGCCCATCAGCTATCATTAGTGTTACTTTATTATTATATGTGTGGCCCAAGAGAAATTTTCTTCTTCCTATGTGGTCCAGGGAAGTCAAAAGATTGGATACCCCTGCTCTACAATGTTATCTGAAAGGGAATGTAGTACTGCACCCACAAGGCCTGAACACACTGATCAAAACAGGAGGTAGAGACAGGCCTGAACTGCTAGGACTGGCTTCTTTATGCCCACATCCTCTCACCCTACTCTTTCCACATCTGTCCTGCCCACCACAGCCCTCTGCCAGGGCCTTCTGCTCAGCCTCCTCTGCTGCCTGGACCCAAGGATAAGGACAGCCTACCCACAGCACTCCTGAAGCTGACTACTCTTCCAGGTTTGCTCCATGCATCTCCCACTGGCTGCTGGACTTTTCTCCATGAAAGGACTTTTCTCCTTGGAAGGGTTGACACCCTCACATACTCTGTACACCACTTCTCAGAATCAGCACAGAATCAGCGCTCATCTCGCTCCGGGGTGCATGCCCATGTCTTTCTCCTTCCTTCCTCTTGGTTGTATGTACAAACAAAACACACACACGTGTGCATGTGTCACCAAATTCTATGGTTTCTTTCCTTATAGTTTCTCTTCTCTTCTAAATCATCCTCTCTATTCCTACTGTCACTGTACCCAATGAGTCTCAAATTATAGTGTGCATTCAAGATCAACAAGGGTGCTTGTTATAAAGCCAGATTCCCTAACAATGCCAGATGGTGGCAAGGATTTCTGAAGCAGAATCCCACATCGCTGGTGGGAATGGAAACTGGTACTACCTGGGAAAACTGGCAGACTGTGCTAAAGCAGAAGGCCGTACCCCTGGACCCAGCCCTGAGAGCACAGCCCAGAGAGTAAGTGCATGTACCCAAAACATCCTGGCGCTGTATTCACAGAGTCAACAACTGGAACTAACCCCAATGTCCATCAAGTGTGGAACAGAAAAGAAATCTGAGGTAGAGTCATACAATAAAATGACACAAGGCTTAAATAAGAACTGCTACCTACAAGGACAAATTTCATAGACATAGATGCAAGATTGCATAGTGTGATTCCAATAACAGGAATTTAAGAACAAATGTCTCCAAAGTGAGGACAATCAGAGGAACGTGGTAGGGACTGCACTAGCTGAAGCACAGAGAGGCCTGCTAGGTGCTAGATCTGTTCAAAATGCATGTCTGGGCGGTGGCTATGGGGGCATTTATATGTGTAAACATTCATTTAGCGCAGTCATGCTCAAGACTCATATCCTTGTGTCGAACACTGTAGTGGGTTTGTTATCTTCAATATAAAGAAACACTTCATGAGGCAAGCAAGAGCTCCTGAGTCCTAACCCTAGGACCCTGCCTCTGCCCCTTCCTTGAGTTTGGACTTAAATGGCCTTGTGCCTGAATTTCTACTACATAGCACCTGGCAGGGCTTCCACAGCACATGCACAGGCAGCACAAGTGAATCCACCCTAGCATGAATCAAAGCAGACCTATGGTGACTGAAGCACCCAGGGTGATCCATCAGGGCTTCTCTGGGTAAGTCCAGCATTCTTTCTACTTTACAAAAGGGGGTCCATCCTACATGACACAACAGCCAGATCTTTTCTCAAATGTCACCTCTGATGAGGAATGAAAAGAAGTTGAAATTAGAAAGGGGAGAGCAAAACAGAAGGACTGTGGGGATGAGGATAATTTCTTAACCAACAAGCACTGCCTCTCACACCCAGTGAAGCATGTACAGGAAGGAATAGGGGTTACAACAGGAGCCCCAGAGGCAGCAGCCTTTCTGATGCAGGGCCCTTGGCCTGGATGCCACTTACTCACCTTGCTGTCCATCTCTCTCCTGGACTGGATGCAAGTGGCTCAGTTCAAAGGCTGACCTGCAGCTAGGTCACACCTCACCCATTCCCACCTGCCCCGCCTCTTGGGCAGATTCCCACACAGAGAGCCCCAGAAGGAGGAGGGAACAAGATAGCACTCAGCTGCTATTTATCAAGCATGTGCCCCAACAAGACACTTGTAAGCGAAAACCCATGAATCTGAGGGAAGGGTATGCCCAAGTGGTCTCACTATCTCTGCAACTCTGTTATGTTTGAAAGGTTTTCAAAAGAAAAAGCTCAAAGTAAGGAGAACCAGGACTTAGAAATGTCAAAGATCTTCTCCAAAGACTCAATGCTCTAAATCCACCTCGAGAGACTTAACACAGTCAATCCTGGACCTTAATTAACAGGCTCCAGCCTAGGTTAGGAAGGGATTCCTTACTAAAGTGGAGTGAAGCGTCTCCCTCAAGGTGGGTTTCAAGATGATTAAGTGTGGGCTCCTAGTTCATCCCACTTTATTCGTGGGGACTAGGTATTCATTTGCTTATCTGTTAAATAGAACTATCTGGTAAAGGCCTGGACTCTCCTTTGTCTTTAAATAAATGTTTCAAATAAAAAAGAAAAAGAGGGGCTCAGAATGAGAAGCAGTTCAGTGTTTAGGAAATACAGATAGAGAAAGCTCTGGCAGGCTACAAGAAGAGAAACCAGCACTGCTTTCCACAACCCTACCTGCAATTACCGTGTGCACTTCTAGGCTAAGCCAAGGCACCATGCTAGGAGCTAAATGAGATGTGGAGGTAGATATAAAACCAGCTCCTACACTCAAGCAATTTATAATACTGTTAGCAAAGGGGGGGGAAAAAGAGTATAAAGATAGCAAAGAGTTCACCTGTTCAGTGTATGCCAGAATACACCCAATGAGGGATCGACAAACTCAAAAGGAAGCAGAAACCGCAATAGGCTGAGCCATCAGGGCTTATGAACAGCAGATAAAGCCATGGGCAAAACTCCAACAGGGAAGAGAAAAAAATGACAGAGGGAGAGCCAGCCATGATGGTGACCAGAGGGCTGGGCATGGAGTAGGGAGAGTCTGGTTGGGATTCTCACACAGAGGGAGCGCAGAAGGAGTATTAGCTGGAAAGACAGTTTCAGCTAGAAAGGGGAATACTTCTTAGCGGGGTAGAAAGGACAAAATCATCTTAAGAAGGTTGTATTGGCACTCAGGGCCCAGGTGAAAGAGGATATCACCCTCAAGGCAGGGCATATTGTGACTTTCCACCTTATGGTAGCTGTCTGTGACCACAGCCACTCCGTCCTCACTGGCAGAGAAGGTCTACCTCTTCAAAAGATTTCTGATTACAAGTTTTTATGTTTATTGTTTAAAAAAAAATACACACATACATACAATATGTACAAAATTACAAAGAAAATTAAAATCACTCAGATAACCACCTAATGATGTCTATTTAACAAAACTCAGCCTGTACCAGGGCATCCTGCTTGCTAACCTGCTCTTCTTGATATCACCATGTTATGGAGCATCTCCCACATCATTTTTAATAGCAGCACCAAGCCTGCTAGCTGCAGCTACAACAACAAATCTAACCCTGCTCCCACTGTTGGCTTGTTCCTCTGTCACACTCTTGACATGATGTGGAGATAAGCAGCCTCATCACCGCCAGGCTTTGAACACTCTCCTGCTTATAGCTTTGGAGAAAATGCCTAAAGAAAGGAACATTTTAAGGTCACTGGGATAAACAGGTTGCTAAATAGCCTTCCAGAATAATTACCTAATTTATGTGCCCCAGAAACAGCTTATGAGGATGCCTAAATCTTCATTTGTGTAGTATTAGAACTTTCTCCAACTCTGAGGTGAAAGCTCTTCAGGTGAGCCCACTATCACTAAAACCTGAACAGGGCCATAGTACTCCTGGTGAGGCAGGGATCAACTTAGATTCACAAATGCTACTGCCTGAGGAATTCAGATAGGGGAAAAGAGCTCAAACAATCCAAATGCAAACTAGTAAACAGCATATTTGAAGAGCAGAGGGCAGTGGAAGGCCAGTGTCCTGGGAGGATAAGTGGAATGGGACTGCCGTGCACAGCCACTGGACCAGATGCAGAGCAGCCAGGGTGAGAAAGAAGCTGGGCTCTTGTGAGGATCCACAGGCAGCATAGTATGGTGCACTGGGTGGGCAGGCACAGATCTCGGAGGAGGGAGGCAGGCTCAGAGTTGAATCCACAGGCACTGGGCAGCCACTCAAACATTCAAAATATGAAAATAATTGGGGGCAGAGGATGGAGTCCATGAAGCAAGAGTTGATAACTTGAAGCTGAGTGGTGGGTACATAGGCCTGGGCTCTTTAAATTATACTACTTGGTTTTGATTTAAACTTTCCAGCTTGAATTTTTAAAATTTCATCATAATTCCTTTAAAAATGTACCCTCTGGGTATATAACCAACATTACTGTCCTGAGGAATGTTTTATTTATTTATTTTTTTTGGGGGGTGGTTCCCTGGCTAGGAATCAAACCCAGGCCACAGCATTGAGAGCACTGAAGCCTAGCCACTACACCACCCGGGAAACAACCCCCCCACCCCCGGCCCGAGGAATGCTTTAAAGGGGGCAGGTACCCCCTTGTCCTTCATGCCTTCATGACAGATAACATTGTGGTCATGGTCCTTTCCACTGCAGAAAGCTCAATACAGGTCCTGCACCAGCCATAGCCACCTTGTCAGGAATGGCAGTAACGGTGAGAACACTCTGGTCAGGAATGGATATAGGGGCTGCAGCCATGATAGGTGGGTGGAGTCACCTACAAAAGGGAGCTGGTGGGGTCAGGGAATGACTCTAGTCTGTGCAAAAGCCAAAGATCAGTAGGGGCTTGCTGTGCTGTGCCAAACAGTGGTAGAAGGGCTAGCCACTATTTGGGGTCTAGTGACCCATGGGGAGTTGCTAAAATTGCCAACTGGATGCAGGCTCCTCTAATGGGCTCTTCCAATGCACTTGGCTTAAATTAACTTCCAGCTGCCATCTCTTCCCTACACCCCAGCTCCCCGATAGGTGTGACCTCTCTTTCAAAGATTATTAAGAGGTGATTTGCTTCTCCTGTCCTGCTACAGTTCAGCAAGAAGTCATTTATAACATGTAGAGTACAACTATAAGCAGCAGTGGCCTCTCCTCTATGCCTCAGTTTTCCTCATCTTAAAAAAAAATGGGAGTAACAAATGCCTCTACTGGCAGGGCAAGCATGAAGAATTGATGAGCTAACATGTCAACTCCTGCAACAAAGCTTGGTACAGCAGGCCCACTACAAGTCAGCTGCTGCTGTTGTTGCTGTTGAGAAAGTCCCAGACTCCAGGGCAGCTGGTTGATTGAGGACTTATGTCCTCTCAGGTCACTGTCACTCCTGGTCTAGAGGCAGCAGAGCCAAGGGTCAGGACTCTAACGTCAGTGCCTCAACAATCACTTCCTAGTTGCCATCAGGGGCACTGGGGCTTGAAGGTGATTATACAGGGCCCCTGGCCTCAGGGAGTGAACGTTTTAGGGTTATACACAGAAACCAGCCCAGTCATTTAGACAACAACCAGGCTATGAAGAAATCAGCAAGACTCAGCTACTTCCCTACTGGAAAATGAGGGACAGAATCGCACCAGGAGGGCAGAGGGCTATTGGGAGGCCTAAGTGGGATATGTCACCACAGAAAAGGCTCAGGCAAGATTCACTCGCTTCTACTGGAGGGAGGGACCACAACTCACAGGCAAGTCTCAGGGCACTCCCCATCCGAAGTCCTCTCCAGGCCCTTGGAAGTTGCTGTTCAGTTTGTTCTTTGTTCCTTTTGTTTTTTGCTCTGTTTTGTTTCTGTCTATACAGTACTTGACTTTCTCCTTACCATCTTTTAGGCTGAAATCTCTGCATCTCCTATGCCCCTGACCTGGAGCTCACATGTCTCTTGGCAGCTTCACCAGAAGAGGTGGCTGACCTATGCCTTGACACCACCCCATGCTCCCTGAGCCCCTCCTCGCACTTGACTAGAACCCTGCCTGATACAGGGCTGCCCTTCCCTCAGGGTCTCTTTCCCTTTACAATCTGTTCAGCCCAACAGGCATTTATTTATTCCATGCTTGTATGTGCAATCTGCTGTACTGAGGAGTGGGAGGCATAAAAGTGGGAGGAATAAAATGACAGAAAAAAATTTAAAGAACTGGGAAGAAATGATGGATGAAGTTCTTTCATTCATTCACCACTTACCTACTCTACATAAGGCACAAGCTGGTCACTACTCACAAACGCTTGTTCTGCGGGAGCCTATAGACCAGACACACGTATAACACTAAAACTAAAAATCCCATGACAAAGGCCCAAGGCCCACAGAGGCCAGCTCAGGGGCTCTAAGGGCAGGGCTTCCCCTGTGGTCCTATAGGAAGAGTGGGAGTTCAACCAAGAGCCAAGATGAACCTAACAAGTTGCACAACTACCCTTTCCAGAGGCTCCTTCTAGTGTCATCAATTCCCCTACCCAGGCTCAAGTGTTTCATCTTTACCATCCAAGGCTCCTACTCATGCAGGGAAGAAGTGTCAGGGAACTTACTACTGAGTTCTGAGCCCTCAACTAGGGCTCGAGAGGAGGAGGTCTCTTCATTTTCCCTCCCACTTTCCCTGAGACATACTGGACTCCTGCCACTTCATAGGTGAGGGAGACAATCCAGAGAGTATCCTCCCCAAGGTCACTCAGTTAACAAGGGGACAAAATGGGGTTCTGGAGCTTCACAATGCACATTGGCACAGGCTTTCATTTGCAAGCCTGGTACACACAGCCTCAGGAAAATATTCTTGCACTGCTCAACAAGTGTTTTTTTATGCCAGATGCCATGTTTGACAGGACTGGGGCCTATGGGAAACTAAAAGAGGCTGAAATATAGTGTGTCGGAGGGGTGACCCACTTTAGGAAAGGTGGACAAAAAAGAGTGCTGAGAATTTGAAGCTTAAGCAGACACTTAAATACAGAGAAGGAGCTGGTCATATAGTGGGGGGAGTCTACTTATTGTCAAATACTAAAAATACTTGACAATACGTTGTTTAAAAGAAAAAAAAAAAAGAACTTGGAATGCTCAAGAAGCTGAGAGACCAGAAAGGCTGGAACAGGGTGGGGGGTACAAGAGGTGGCTAGACCCAGGCTATGGTGAGGAATTGGGAGAATGGGTCATCTAGAGTTTTGTTCTAATACTACAGAAAGTCACTGCTAGGTTCTCAGCAGGGTGGTGTAGAACAAGGGAGACAGCAATCCAGGATAGGCCCAGATGAGGCAGAAGCAATGGAAGGCTAAGAAGAGGCTGCACTAGAAAGTCCCAACAAGGGCTCTCCTACCCAGCCCCAGCTCAAAACTGCCTTTTCTCAGCAGGAGGTGGGAGAATAGTTTGTTTAGCCTATACTGAGGAGTGGGAGCCTGTGCTCTGAAGCACTGTTCTCTTGGTAGATACTCAAGAGCTAGGCAGAGACAGTGAGCCAGCTAGCAGATGCTTTCTCTTCCACTGAAATTTTCCAGTTCTTCATTATGCTTTCTTTATTCCCCCACTCAGCTATAAATTACTTGGGTTCAAAACTTTTCCCAAGATAGTCAACTTTTAAACAGCGTAAAGACAGAATAAAATAAGAATTAACAATATATTGAGTACCCTAACCCACACCTTCTTTTTTAATCATGTGAACACAATAAATCAAGGCACCGACTTTCAAAGTGAACCCTGGAGAGAAAACAGACAAATTTGAGAACTGAGAACACCCACATCATGTTAGGAAGACAGCCTCTGAAATTGCTCATGACAGCAGGACTCCTCAAAGATGTCCATGATCTAATCCTGGAAACCTGTGAATAAGCTACATTATATAGCAGAAGGGAATTTTCCAGAGATAATTAAGGTTACAGATTTCAAAACAGAGACATCATCCTAGATTATCTGAGTGGGCCCAATGAGCAGAAAAACCTGCCCCTGCTGGAGGGGGCTAGATAGAGAATATGAGAAGGAATGCAGTCAGCCTCTAGGAACAAAGACTGACCCCTGGCTAACAGTAAGGAATGAGGACACCTCAGTCTACAACTGCATGGAAGTGCACTGGCCAACAATCTGAATGAGCTCGAAAGGAAATTCTATCCCAGAGCCCCCAGGAAAAAAATGCGCCCCTGCCAACAACTTGATTTCAGGCCTGTATGACCCCAAGTAGAAGATTCAGCTGAGTCTACCTAGACCTCTGATCTACAGAAACTGTCAGATAATAAATTTATGTTGTTTTAGATGCTATATTTGTTATGGCAGCAATAGAAAACCAATACATAAAGAGCAACCTGGCAAGAAAAAAAAAAAAGCAAGCCAGTCAGCCCTCAGACACTCCCCCACTCTCTTCATTTTCTTTGACTGCAACTCATTCTTGTTCTGAAATTCGGGGTTTCCCCAAAAAAGAATCTTTCAGGGGGGCCAGGTTCTTGCTAGAGCCCTAAAGTGGACCATCCCTCAAGATTTCATCTATAGACAACACGTGCATTAAAAAAAAAAACCAATCAATGTTCACTGATTCTGCAATATCTGCAGATCTGTCCCCAGATAATTCTACAGCAGAGCCCAGAACCACTCACTGTACACTGTAGTCTAGAGTCTTCACTCCTTCCACTGAACTAAGATGTTTCCCAGCATCCTGCCCCACCTCCTTCCTTCCATAAGGCTGTACTGCACCCCCTCCCTCCATCCAATTAGTCATCAAGGACAACTGTCTATGCTCACTCTCCTCTTTCTCTGGAATCGTCTTCCTCTTTCAGTTTCTACCACTGTCTAATGCAGGCCTTTAGAATCTCTTGCCTGATTAGGCCATTCCAAACCATTTTATGGAGCAATGTGACAGGCAGTGATCTAACAGTGGGAATACAGGGATGAAAAACAACAGGTCCCCAGACTCCAAGAGCTCAAAATTCTCATAATGGCCTAACTGGCCCCTCTCCTCTGTCCTGATCTGTCTCCAGGGACTGAGGGGATCTTTCCAACTCCAACATTTCACTACCTAAAAGTGGGCTACATGCCAAATGCAAGCTCAACTCCTTAGCACAGCACTAACGTGTCAGCACCTGCTCACCCTCATTCCATTAACATCTCCTGAGCCTCCTAACTCCTCAAACCCCAGAACCCTCAGCCCACAGCAATATTCTCCATGCAATGAGTGCACACACTTACTCACTCCTCAGCTTGGAATGATGGCCCTTCACACTCCTACTTGTCTTTTTAAGACTCAGTTTATTCACCTACACCACAAGGCTTCTCCTGGCCTGCTCAAGCAAACTGTTAATTATTCCTTTAGGAGAAAGACTGCACTGTAACTGTTCCTTTACAGTAGTGCATTCCCTGAAGGCAGGGGCTTTCTCAGGCAAAACTGTGGCTAGCACAACGTGCCAGTAAGTTCAGGAAAAGACTGCCAAATGAAACAAGCAGTCAATGGGGAGTTGGAGTTACTCGAGGTGAAGACTAGGGTGCACTAATCCCAGCTCTTCACTCCTTCCTTCCAATAGACTGTGGCTCCCTGACAACCTCTTCCTGCCACCCTTCTGCAAAGTCCACAGTGGGGGCCCCACACCCATAGATCCTCCATTCCCACAACCCAAATACCTAGCCTCCTAACCTCATCTACCATCCACCCTCCTCTAATCTTTCTCACTCTGATGCGCTTTTCTGGAAGAGGAATCACAAAGCACCCAGACTTGCTAAAGCCACTACGGGCTGCCCCTTTCCTTTTTCACATTCAGTGTGATTCAAAGCAAGGGAAAGTCTGCACCCACTGCACACAAATGACGAATGAGAAAGCTCAGGACGATGACTCATAAGCCAAAGCTTGGTGGTTTGCAGAGTTCGGCCCCAGGAAAGCTAACAAGCAATCTGTGTTGGCCGAGTACAGTGGGGACAGCCGGGGGAGGGGCGCGCCCTGGGACTCACGCGGGTCCCGGACACCTTCGGCCTCCCGGCGCTGTCGAGGCCCCGCGAGTCCCGGCGCCGTAGGTCTCCCATGGGTCCGGCCCGGGCTTCGTCGCGAGCGGGGGCTGAGAGAGAACATCCTGCAATCCCGCCCGTCGCCCCAGCCCCTACTCACATTTGACTGACCAACTTCTGCCGGAAGGCGGCGCTCCGCCAGTCGGTCTCCTGCCCCGAAACGTCCATTCCGGTGCCCCAGCTCCCACCTCCCGTGTACCACTCGGCCGCCACCGCCGCCTCAACCGCAGGGACAGGCCCAAACCCGGAAACCCTTCTCGGCGCGTCGGTCGCGCCGGAAGCGGACCTGGAATTCTGGGAAATGGAGTTGCGCGCGCAGGCATATGGGAAATGGAGTTCCCCAGCCCCGCGGGGCGTCCTCAGCGTCACCAGGTTACCCCAAACTACTGGCACTTATCTCATCACCTCAACTAGGGTCAACATACTAAACACAATCTTCCTTGGACTTCTGTTGGTGACCAGATGGAGTCCTCAATCACCTCTTGCCCCTCCCACTTCCCCTTCCCTTGACATAAAAGACTCTTGAACTCTGTTCTTTATAAAGGTGGATTTGAGGCACCACTAGGTCTCCTAGTATCTTCTTGGTTGGCGCCATCTCAATCACGCATTTCCTTAATCTAAACTCTGACATTTGAGTTTTGGTCTCTTGAAGCATTGGGCACATTGGACTTTGGTCTGATAACACTATGTTTTGTTTTTCTCTTTTTTAAATTTAAGTATAATTGGCTACTATGTTTTTCCCTCATACATACATAACCTACAGTAAAGTTTAATTTATAATTTAGGCACAGTAAGAGATTAACAAAATTAATAATAAAATACTTACCTGGCAGGGGAGATACCATGATCACGAAGGTGGTTTTCCCAGGGCAAGGCTTATCCATTGCACTCCGGATGTGCCTACCCCTGCGATTTCCCCAAACGTGGGAAACTTGACTGTATCATTTGTGGTAGTGGGGGACTGCGTTCGCGCTCTCCCCTAAAAATTTTTTTAAAAATTAATAATAAAATAGAACAATTATAACAATATACTGTGATAAAAGTTATGTGAATGGCTTTGAGGTCATCATTAAATAAAATAAGGGTTAGTTGAACACAAGCATTGCAATGCCATTGCAGTTGATCTGATAACCAAGATGGCTATTAAGTGACTAACAGGTAGATGGCATATACAGTTTGGATGATTACTTCCTGGATAGGGTGGAGTGGCAAGGTGCAAAATTTCATCCTGATACTCTAAATGGTGCACAATTCACAAAACTTATGAATTGTTTATTTCTAGAATTTTCCATTTATTATGTTTGAACTATGGTTGACCATGGGTAACTAAGATCATGGAAAATTAAACTGCCACAGTCAAGCCGCTGAAAACAATGATAATAAACATACTATCTTTCACAGTTTCTGTGGGTCAAGAATTTAGGAGAGGTTTAGCCAAGTTCTGACTCTGTCTCTCTTGAGGTTCCATGTAGATATTGGACTTCAGAAGAGTACAGTCAGTCCTCTGAAGGCCTGAATGGGGCTGGAGGATCTGCTTGCAAGGCAGCTCACTCCTGGCTGACAAGTTGGTGTTGGTTTTCACAGAGATCTCAATTCCATGGAGGCCTCGCCCCAGGGCTGCTTGAGTGTCTTTATGACATGACGACTCACTTCCTGCAGCCTGAGCAAGACAGAAGCTGCAATTCCTTGTATGCCTAGCCTTGAAAATCACATGTTTTTACTTCTGCCTCATTTTATTCCTTAGAAGCCAGTCACTAAGTCCAGCCCACATTCAAGGGGAGGAAGACTGGGCTTTACTTTTTGCAGGGGGATGAGTCAAAGAATTTGCAGACATATTTTTAAAACATTGTATGCTTCAAGTTTAGGCTGACCGATGTACTATTTTAAATGGGACAGAAAACAATGGTACACATGGTCATCCTACTGACACCTTGAATTTAGCCCAGTGAGACGAGGCTGACCATGGGTACCATCTGAAATGGGATAGTACCATTGTATTCTGTCCTATTTAAAATGGTACATCTTGTCAGCCTATCCAAGTTGGCTGTTCCAATTTACATTCCCATCAGCAACGTATGTACATTCCCACTCTCACTAACCAACACTTGACCTCAACCTATTTGATATGCTGACAAAGACTCTCTAATTGACCAAACTTTAGTCAGGTTCCTCTGAGTCCCCTTCATGACTAGGCCTCAACCTTGGCCCCTATCCTGTCATTGACCTGCCTAGGCTAGTTTAAGCAAAGAATTCTACTAAGTCAGCTTAAGGAGAATCCCTCAACTCTTGATACCTAATCAAGTTCCTTATCCCTCACCTTTGATAATCCTGTTAGGGCAGTTTAGCAAAAATTCCCCTAACCTTGATGTCTCGTCTTAGTAATTTTACATCCACTGACCCCCTCAGTCTGCTCCTTGGTTATAAACCTCCAGCTGTCCTTGCTATATTCAGAGTTGAGCTCAATCTTGCTCACTCCCTACTGGCACACTCCCTATTGCAATAGTCATCCTGAATAGTCACCTTTACTGTTTTAACAAGTGTCTGAATATTTTTTTTCCTAACGATGTGTGAAAATATAGTATGTCATTTCTACTTCCTGATTATTAATAAGATTGAACTACATCTATTTCCTTTATTTAAATACTCTGGGACTTCCTCTTCTGTGTGTTTTCTGTAAATACCCTTTACAATTTTTCTAGCCGATTGACTTCCTAATTATTGATTTTTGGAAGGTTTTTTTTATATATTCTGGATAATAATCTTTTGTTACATATATTGCAAATATATTCACTGATATATTTTGTCATTTCCATTTTGTACTTTTGCTAATATTGATGATTCTCTCAGGTATTAAGTTATTTGTCCCTTTTTGAGTGTTATCTATTCATGTCTATTTCCATTTTACTATTGGGACCTTAATATCTTATGTTATTGTTTGTATGATATTTTTATATACTAAGACTACTTACCACTTGCTGTCAATTTTGTTGCAAGAGTGTCCTCAATTGTTTTTTGTTTGTTTGGGATGGTTGTGATCACATTGTTTTGCAGACAAGTGTGTTTGTCTTTTCCTTTCATATATCTTCCATTAAGTTGAGGTTTCAAAAATCTACCATTATCTATACCAGTCCTTTAACCAGTCTCTCTGTGCCTTTTATTTCTTTCTACTCAGATTTCCTTGTGTCAGTCCCCAGAAGGTTAAAGCTAGGCCCACTGTAAAGGGTTAAAGCCAGGCCCGCCACCCAGGCTTGACCTTGGTATAATCAGTCCCTGTCTGGGGTTGAGGAATTCCTGGGGCTGACAGTTACTGCAGATGTACCGCCTTATGTAACCATGAAAACCTAAACAATTACTACTGGGCAGATGCGGCAAGATGCCACTTTTGTTTGAATACGTATATATGGTCCCAGGTGCGCAATAAAGTGGCTTGCTTGCTGGTGTGTTTATGGTCCCCCATGTCAGCTCCGCGTGTGTTTTTTCAATTGGGTGTACCACCGCCGAAACCTGTCCTGCCTGCAAACGTTGGCAATGACATTTGGCGCAGTCGGCAGGATGAGGTGAGTACTACCCCCAGTGCCTCTGAGGGTCCCCGGGTGGAAGAAATGTGGCCTCCCACCTCCCTATGGCACCCAGTGGCCACGTATCTGGCCACATGGACAGCCCCAGAAGACTGGGATGAGATTAGGCCAACACCTGAGTATAACAAGAAGGCCCTGGAATCTATGGAGCCGAATGTTCCCCCGGCACACCGGGAGGTGGCCGGGCGGGTAGCCTGGATGTTTCTGGCAGTGCTGCGACACACCAGCTGGGAGGTGCAGGAGCAAGCTCAACAGGTCTGCCAGCTGCAGCGCCGGGAGGAAACGATGGAAGAGCGCCTGGTGGCTGCTGAACGTATGCTGCAGGGCTCGGAGGGGTCTGTACACTCCTCCAGGGCAGGTAGCCCGATACCTATATTGCAGGCTCGCCCTTTAGTGCAACAGAAGGTCGAGCTGGAGCAGCAAATGGGGCCGGGGGTCAGCCACAGGGGGCTATGTTGTGGATTTGGCAAATGCCCTTTTCTTCATCGATATAGTGCCGGAAGTCAAGAATAATTTGCCTTCACGTGGGAAGGACAACAATGGACTTTCCTGGTGCTTCCCCAGGGATATCTGCACAGTCCCACCCTGTGCCACGGACTGGTGGCTCAGGACTTGGCCACCTGGCAGAACCCAGCAGGGGTCCATCTGTGCCATTACATTGATGACATAATGCTAACCTCGGATTCTCTTGCAGAGCTCAAGACTGCGGCCACCAGTCTACAAGAAGCCCTGGAAACCTGGGAGTGGGCCGTCAACGAAGACAAGGTCCAGGGGCCTGGGTTGTCTGTCAGATTCTTGGGAGTTGTCTGGTCGGGTAAGACTAAGGTTATGCGGGAGGCAGTCATAGATAAGATACAGGCATATCCCCAGCCGACAACAGTGAAGCAATCGCAGGCCCATTTGGGTTTGTTAGGCTATTGGAGGGTGTTTATTCCTCATTTAGCCACTTTAACTTGCCCCTTGCATCGCCTGATATGGCGAGGGGCTACTTGGGATTGGACCCCAGAGATAGAGAAGTCATTTCGAGCCACCAAGCAGGCAGTGGCTCAAGCCCAAACCCTATGGGTGGTTGACACCACCCTACCATTCCTTTTAACAGTGTCAGTGGATGACAATGGGTTTGGATGGGACTTGTGGCAGAAACATGGGACTCATAAAGTGTCCATTGGTTTCTGGTCAATTGTGGAAAGAGGCGGAAGCCCGCTATTCCCTTATAGAGAAACAGCTAGCTGCTATTTATGCTGCCCTTTTGGCCTGTGAGGCCATAACAGGTCCTAATCCTGTAACCATCCAATCAAGGTATACGGTAGAGGGCTGGGTGCGGTCTTGATTACGGACGCCACGAACAGGGGTAGCCCAAACCCCTACCTTGACCAAATGGGGGGCCTATTTGGAGCAGAGGGCCCGCTTCTCATCTAGCCCTTTATCAGATCAATTGCATGCCTTGCTAGGACCTATAGAATTTCAGGTAGAAGAGCCATCCCCACCGATGGAAACTGAACTGTCTATGGACAGCCCCTATTTAGAGGGGCAAGCCCCTATTCCGGCAGATGCCTGGTATACAGATGGTTCCTGCCGAGGGCAACCGCCTACATGGGCAGCTGTGGCAATACAGCCCTCCACAGATGAATTCTGGTATGAGACAGGGACTGGACAATCCAGTCAGTGGCCTGAATTGAGGGCTATGTGGCTAGTGCTGATGAATGCATCAGGCCCCGTACACGACTATACAGACAGTTGGGCAGTGTACAAAGGTTTAACACTCTGGCTCCCCCGCTGGGCAGCCCAAGATTGGCTGATAGGGCACCGTCCTTTGTGGGGGAGGGCTCTTTGGCAGGACTTGTATAAACGGGGTCTTCAGGAGGGGGCCACCATTTACCATGTGCCAGGACATAATCCTTTAAAGGCGCCTGAAAATGATGCTGCTGATGCTCTCGCTCAAGTGAGGGCAAGCCAGTTACTGCCCTACCCGGGAGAGCCAGGTCCCTGGCTACACCGCTAGCTGGGACATGTTGGAACCCAAACCATGGAACAAGTAGCTCGTCGATGGGGTATGTCCCTGACCCGGGCACAATGTCAGCTGGCTGTGCAAGAGTGCCAAATTTGTGCAAAACAGCACCCCCACAGGCACCGCCCCCTGCGAGAACCAGGTGTTGTGCCAAGGGGTGGGCCGCCCTTTCAAGAGTGGCAGGTGGACTATATCGGGCCCTTGCCAACAGACCATGGTTGTCAATATGCCTTCACAGCAGTGGATACAAGGACCAGGTTAGGATTTGCCTGGCCCACGGCTGCGGCCACCCAGGTACATACCCTTGCTGCACTTGATCAGCTGAGCTCCTATGGTAATTAGCAGTGACCGGGGCACACACTTTCCTGGATACAAAGTGCAGGCTTGGGCTCGTCGGAATGATGTTGATTGACAGTTGCATGTACCATACCAACCCCAAGCCGCAGGTATGATAGAATGATACAATGGTTTATTAAAGGAAAAATTAAAGGTCTTGGGCCCCGGTCTATGCAAATGGAGAACAAATCTGCCCACTGCAGTCAGGCTATTAAATGAACAACCAGACGTACTGGTCTGTCTCCATTAGACAAGGTTGTTCAAGGGTCACCCCATTTTTTGAAGATATGTCCCAACCCTGCTGACCCACACTTGGTGCCAAAAACACATAACGGGTCTTTGCTCCTCCCTGCTCCTGACTCGTTGGCACCAGGAAAACAAGCTTCATGGTCATGGCCTTGGACTACTCGGGCCTCCCATGAATCTTGGCTGGCTCTGATAGAACCTTGGGGTGCTGGACTTCAGGAAGGATTGCTCTTAAAACCATGGTTGGGGCGCTGGCCCCTCTCTGTGCAGGTACTCTGCCAGAGAGGGCCAGAAGACCTATACTAAAGGGAACATTTGTCCTTGCCCTCTGGCCCCTTCCTTTGTACTCCATCACCCCATTAGAGCAGCCTTGGCCCCAAACTCTTGGGGAACTAGTCTGGTATTATAGGCCAGGGGCAAAACCCTTACCGGCCACATTGTTGTCACAAGATGGACACATTGCCTGTATTTTACCTGAGGGTAAAGATCTTCCTTTAATGGTGTCACTGTCTGCTTTGTCCTACCGCCCAGGCTAACGGCAGGCAATAGTGTCCTGTCCTGGGCACATACGTTTGCTTAGGTGCACAGTGTTCCCCACTGCTGGATCTGCACAGAAACACCGGTGGGGGCAGCTGAGGGGCTTCCGTGGCAGACCCACCCGGCTTCCCTACACAACTGGACATGGTTACGTACATGGAGCAGCACCACTGAATGGTACCAACGGCGCCGGGCAGTGGACAACTTGCTCCGCAGGGACCATAATAACCAACCCCCTCTATTTGGTTATGCAATGACTAATGGGTGGGGTGGGGTGGTGGGCGAACATGTAAAACTATGGGAAAAAGTCCCGCTATGTATATAACAACACCACTCAGCTGCTAATCGTATCGCTGGTTGGGTGCCCCCACACTTGTGTCAAAATGTTACCCATGTGCTGACCCCTCGCACTTGGTGGAATGGGGCCAGATATGCTGGCATTCATCCCACAGATATCTTTCCAGCTGGATACCTCTGGGTTTGTGGACACTATGGATGGCCTTATTTACCCGCAAATTGGACTGGCCGATGTACATAGGGTCGCCCTTACATTGCTGGTCTAGTACTGGTGACCCTCCCTCAATTGCCTACTAATTGGGATGCTGTGTATCACCATTGGCATCGCCAACGTAGAGCCGCCTGGTAGTTCTACCCTTTTGCTCTGGCCCTGCCCGGAGCTGCTGTCATAGATGTAAAATTACAAGTGAAAACTTTAGCAGTGCACACAGCTCAAGCCCTAAATGCTACTAAACAGGCCTTAAGCCTGTTATTGGATGAAACAGCCCAAATGCGTAAAGTTGTGCTGCAAAATCGGATGGCCTTAGATCTATTGACAGCCTCCCAAGGTGACACATGTGCTATTTTACATGTGGAATGTTCTGTATATATTCCAGATCACACTGAGCACATTCAGACAGCCCTGGCTGAGATGAACACAGAGGTACAAGCCATTGCCTCCTCCACAGAAGACCCATTAGCCTCTTGGTGGAATTCCTTAGGATCCACCTGGTAGTGGATCCTAATGATCCTAGTGATTATTGCTAGCAGACTGGTAGGCTTTTGCTGTTCCCTATATTGCTGCTGTGGGCTGTGGGCTCAAGGATATGCATTATGGACAAAGTCCCGTGCGGCGGCCCTGTAGGGGTGGAGTGTCAGTCCCCAGAAGGTTAAAGCTAGGCCCACTGTAAAGGGTTAAAGCCAGGCCCGCCACCCAGGCTTGACCTTGGGATAATCAGTCCCTGTCTGGGGTTGAGGAATTCCTGGGGCTGACAGTTACTGCGCATGTACCACCTTATGTAACCATGAAAACCTAATTGCTACTGGGCAGATGCGGCAAGATGCCACTTTTGTTTGAGTACGTATATATGGTCCCAGGTGCGCAATAAAGTGGCTTGCTTGCTGGTGTATTTATGGTCCCCCATGTCGGCTCCGCATGTGTTTTTTCAATTGGGTGTACCACCGCCAAAACCTGCCCTGCCTGGAAACCTTGGCAATGACACCTTGACTTGTATTTACTTAGTACCTTACTGTGTACCAGCCCTATTTTAGGTGCTGGGAATACAGCCATGAAGCAGCAAATAAAGTTCATACCCTTGTGGAACAAAGGATCTCCTAGAAAGCAAACTCATCCATGGTAGGATGAACAGCTTCTGAGGACTTGTCCTATCTCATCACTCCCCTCCTCTACAACTTTCCAGTGGTGGAAGCACTGACTTGCCTGGGGTGTATTTTGAGATGATAGTCCCTCTGGTTTAGAGAAGACTTGGGAATGTCCTCTCCACTCAGTCTTGGCCAAACACCCTGATTTCTCCTGGCCTTCTTCCCCTCACTTATCTTCGCTTTCTCCACCTACCAGCTCCTTTCTCCTACCCTAAAGGTGCTCTCCTTTAGTCTCTCCCCTCCAGCTGTGGCTCCATCTGTCCTCATCTCAGAGGGCAGGTCCATCACTGCAGTCTTCCTGTCTTCATATCCTTTCACATATATCACTACAGGCAAGCTTCTGCCAATCTAAGGAAAGAGCTCCTGTGAAGACATAAAAAGCTCCCCTATTGCAGATTCAGGTGCTTTGCCTTCTGTCCCCTCTGGGGCCACCCTCACAGCAGGGCCCATTAGGCCTTTGAGATTACTCCTCCCCTGTTCCCTCTGTGTGTTCTTGTTCTTTAAGTGCTCCCTGGAACACAAGTGTGCCTCCTGGTCTGCCCTCAGCCCACTCTCCTTTTCCCCATACTGTTCTGGCTTGGTGCATCACCTCCCGCTAAAGTGCATGATATGCCCATGACCTCACCTCTGGCCTGACTCCCTTAGAAAGGCCCTCAGCTGAACATCTGCAGACTCCTTATCCTGCTTGGGACTAAAGTGGGCCTTGTCTTCTCCCTGCTCTTGCTCCAGCCTCCTTGTGACTAGGGTGGTCCTACTGTGTCCCACCATTGCTTGGGCTTACCTCTCCTCATCCATCACTCATGTGTACTGGGGAATCTGCCTCTTTTCCAGATTTCCAGCCAGCTTTGTCCACTGTCCTCAATCCCTGCCTGCATGAAGCTTCAATCCCTTGCTCAGCCTCCTCCATGTTGGCATCTGCCTGCCCTGGCCGAAGCCTTCCCTCAGGGCCACATCCATCTCCAGAGGGCAGGGTCTGGACCTCAACTTTCCCTTCAGGCCCAGAAATTCCTGGCAGCCTCCTGACCACTTACTTCCCTGGATCCCTCCATGCCTTTGCTGACACTGTTCCCTTCCTGGAATGCTTTCCTTGTTCCCCAAAAGTTCTCATCTGTTACACAACTGGGGGGGGCACCTCCTCCAGAAAGCTTTCCTGGAAGCTCACTCCCTATGGCAACCTTGGCTCTCAGAGGCTGATTCTACTTGTCTGGACCTTGTCTGGACCCTATGGCAGCTAGCTCTCTGGGCTCAGCCAGGACAGTGTTTTTTGTTTGTTTTGTTGTTGTTTTTCTTTCTCTTCTACATTCCTTTCCACCTTTCTTTTTAACCATGGACCATTCATGGCAGAGTAGGACACCCTGATCCCATCAATCACAAGGCTCCTCTGGCTCTAACCTCTAGATATACCCATTATGGATGAGCCTTAGAGAATGGGATCCTCTTGGAGGTGAGGCAAAAAAGAAATGAATGCCAAGACAGAATATAGTCAATAATGTTACAACTATATATAGTGCCAGGTGAGTATTAGTCAGGGATCACTGCATAAATTATATAGATAGCTAACCACTATGCAATACTCCTGAAACTAATATAAAATATTGAATGTCAACTGTAATTGAAAATAAATAATTAAAATAATGAATGCCAAGAGCCTCCTGATTGCTGGGACAACCAACTTTTGGGCTGGGAATTGGATTTACTCCAGAATCTCAGTAAACAGGAAAAACACCTGTTCACACAGGCTGTTTATCTCCTCTCCTCAACATCCAGCAGAGGGCAGGAGACCAGCAGAGTCATAGTCGACTTAAGAGGCTCAGCGGGAGGGAGGGAGTGAATGAGTGAAAGAGGGAATGAATGAGAGAACAGGAGAGAGGGGAAGAAGAGGAAGGGAATAAATGATGGAGGGAGGGAGGGAAGTAGAGAGAGAATGAATATGTGAGCAAGGGGATGAATAGGGGGAAAAGGAGGAAGAGAATGAGGGAGAGCGGGAACCAGAGAGTGAGGGAGGGAGTGAGGAAGCGACAGGGGAAAGAGGAAGGAAATGAATTTACAGGGCGCGCTGCCCTAAAAGCACTGCTTCACTTATTCACTCATTTATTCGTTCAGCACTGCCAAATGCCAGGTGCGGACATACAAGGTCACCCAGGCGGCCTTCTCCGCTGAGCCAAGATCCTAGCCGTCTCCGCGGAAGGACAGCAGCAGGCAGCGGGCCCCTACGCCCCGGCCCGGGCCGACCCCGCCCTGCGTTACCCACCCTGCACCCCCACCCTCCGGTCTCCGTTCGCGCCTGCCCGGCGCCTGCGCAGCGCGATTACGTGACACGGCCAAGGCCCACCCCCGCGGCCGGCCACCCGCCCACCCCGCCCCCGCCTGCCGCGAGTGCGGTCTCGCCTGCAGCGGCTCCAGGTGAGCTGCGAGGCGCGGGCTCAGCGGGTCCGGCGGCGGGGAGCGCGGGCGGCGGGTGGGGGCGTGGGGCCCCGGCGAGCATCGCGGGGGACGCGGGGGTGGGCGCGGGTGGGAGGCGCGGGGGTGTCGGCTTGAGGAGAACCAGCGGCCTGACGTGGCGGAGGCGCGGCGGACGGGACCCCCGGAGGACGCGGGCCAGGAGTAGGCGCTCGCCGAGGTTCGAGGCCTCCGCGCGGCTGGGCGGCCCGCCTGCCTCTTGGCCTCCGGCCGGCCCTGTTGCCCGCGGCGCGTTCAGGCGCGGCCTTCTCGGCCGCGACCCTTGGCGCTGCGCGGGCGGGTCCTGCAACAGGCGGGCGGGTCAGCGCTGGGCTGCCGCCACCTGGCGTGACCTTGGACCTCGGCCTGAGAGCCTCAGTTTCTTCAGCGGTGCGCCCGGGCCGAGGGTCGGGGTTCCAGGGGCTGCAGCCTCACCATCTCGAGCGGTTTCCCGATAGAAGCCGGACATCACGCTGTCAGTACAAAATCTCAGGGTCCTGTGCTCGCTTCGGCAGCACATACACAAAATCTCAGGGTCCTGAAACGGCGGCCCCTAGTTCTATTTCCAGTCCTGAAGGGTGGGAGCCAAGAGGCCGACACCACCTCCTGTCCCAGCTCTTCCCCTGGGCCTCTCTCGCTTCTGGCCTCCGTGGGGCCAGGCTGGGGCCGCAGGTAGGCGCGCCAAGATGCTCTTACTCTGCTTTCTGGAAGACTCATTCCAGAGCGCATCAGAGTCAGCACCTCTACAAAGGTTCCTTCGTCTGGAAATTAGGACCCACCCCTCTTCTCCTCTTCCCTAGCTGTCCCTTTCCCTTTGTTGCAGACCTTGCTTCATACTGACAAGGATGGGGTTCGTTGAGCACAGGCATTGTTTGGGGGCCCTACAGAAGACCGAAAGAAGGTGCCTACTGAGTAGATGGTGTTGAGTTGAAAATTCTTCAAAAATGCTTTGACTCTGTCATCCATGAGTTCATAAAAATTTGTTTTGTGTCCTTCAATTTGTACCCACTTGAGACAAAACCTTCTTACTCTCTTTTAATGCTCTGACCAGCACAGAATGAAGGGAACCTTCCTTGTGATAACTAGAATGTTATGGGTGGGAGGAACTTAATCTAGGGAAGGGCTTCATGATACAGTAACCCCTCTAAAATGAATAGGAGAACAAGGGTGCCACTGACAGAGATCCTAAGAACATTAAGAAAAACAGGCCTGGGGAAGAAATCACAAATTAACTTTTTTAAGATTTTGTAAAGAAAAAAAAAAGGTTTTGTCAATTACCAAAATGTAGTTACACGGTGAAATGATATTTTTCAACTGTTAATCAACAGATTAAAAAGAAACACTATTGGTGAGCTAGACTGGTTGGATACAAGTTCTCATGCTGGTGGGAAAATAGATTGGTATAATCTCTATCGAGAGCAGTTTGCCAATATCTATTAAAAGGACATATACATTAAAAGTAAAATGATCCAGCAGTTCTGTATATAGGAAATTTTCCCCAGATAATTGCTGTATATATGGCACATCTAAATAATTTTCACTGCACAATTGTTTGCCATAGCAAACAATTGGAGAAAACTCAGACGTTAAATAAAATATGATTATCCATACAATGAACTAGGAGGTATAGGAAATTATATGCAAAACTAATAAAAGGGGGGAGGGATGTAGGTCAGCAGATTATCCTGTGTCTCCATAGATGTGATCTCACTCCAAAGGGTTGCATGGGAAAGTAGAATAGTAGTTTTCTTTGGAGAGGATCTTGTTGGGGCATAAGTGGAGGGAAATTTAAGTTTCAGAATATACTGTTATCTTTTTGTGCCTTTTGATTTCAATCATGTGACTTACATATTCAAAAATAAGTTTGAGAATTCAATTATTAAATATATTTCACACTGACAGAAAAGTGCAGAGAATAACATACCATCTCTCCCTATTAGATCCTAATATTTTGTCACTTGATTTTTTTTTTTTTAAAGAAATGAAACAATCCCTTTTTCCTTCCTGAAGATAATCATGACCCTGGATTCCTATAATGTGTCTGTATTATTTTATACTGTAACATTTACTGTAAGCTATATTGGACAGTATTGCTTTGTGTGTTTTCAAACTTTTTGTAAAGGAAATTGTACAATCTGTATTCTGCAATGTGCTGTTATTTCTCTGCATGTCTTTGCGATTTCTCCACATTGATGACTATAGTTTGAGTTCTAGTTCACTCATTTTAATTGTTGTATTGTGTTCTCTGGAATCACAGCTGCAACATCTTTTCCCCTAAGGATGGACATTTTGGTCATGGCCAATGCTGGCTTTCTGAACAAGGCTGTGATGTGCAGACTTGAATGTATTGTACTCTAAGCTGTGCTCCTTCAGAGTAAGGAATTGGTTCATTTTTATTCACCTAGCTTATTTCCTTAAATTGTGCTTGATAAATGTGTTTTGCCTACCCAAGGAGGTAGTCTTCCTATTGTACTGTACTCTGTACTTGCAGTAAGGCCATCCCTTCCCAAGAGGGCAGAGGGGCTGTGTTCACAATGGGTGGGGACCTGCAGGGAGCTGGTGCTTGATGGCCATTGGGGCAGTCAATCCTCACAACCATCCCCAGAAGAGAACCTCTTGACTCCATGGTGGTTATGGTGGTCAGGGTGGTCAGGGTGGTGAGGAGGAAGCTGAGGCTTGGAGATAAGAGCTAAGTGCTCAGAATCCTGTGGTTAGCAAGTGGAGCAACCAGCCATGGACTTGGAGATTGTGAGTGAGATAAAGCCCCAGCCCTCTCAAGGAGACAGTCTCCTTGTATGGGTAGATAAGACTGTCAGTGGTGGAACATGACTTTCAAGTTCTTGATGCAGCAGTAGAGCGAGAAGTGATCTACTTAGACCTGACCAGTACTGGATTATAAGAGAAAGGTCTAGGTGGGAGTCTGATGGTATTCAGAGGATGACAGATGTCCCTTTTGGTCTAAGGGCTAGTGACAGCGGACAGGGGAAGGAACATTTTGAGCCAGATCCCAGGGAGCCACAAATAGGTGGCAGTAGGGAGCTAGCACTTTAGTAAATGGCTCACTCATGGGGTGTTTGGGGGAGCTGGGGAGGATGTGGCAGGAGGTAGGGAACAGGTTGGGGCATCATTGCTGCGGTCTAACCCAAAGTGGTGCCTATGGTGGAAATAAGGGGATGAATGTCCGAGATGGCAGAATGGCACTAGAGTGTCTGATAGGACACAAGGGATAGAAAGGAAAATAGATCATTGAGACCATGACGTTTCTGACATGGAAACAATGGCTGTACTAGTAACAAAACTAGACCAATTGGAAGAACTGCTGGCTGGATTAGGCATCAAGTTGATGTGATTGGGAATGCAGGGAGGCTCTTGGGAAAGAGGGGTGGGCTTGGGCAGGGTGTGTTGGCTGAAGAGAAGAAGTCAGAAAAGGGAGAATTGCCATAGCGCTGAGTTTCTAGGCAAGAGAGGTTGGTCAGTAAAGGGATATGCCTTGTCTCCACATGAGGGTGGGGAGGAAGGGGTGGGTAGGTGGGTAGAGGCTGACTGAGAGGCCAGCACAGAGAATTGAGCATGTTGGATAGGAAGTAGTCCAGAGGAAGCAGGTCCCAGAGGAAGAGGAGGAAGAAGCAATGGGATGTGCTCCCGAGCCCCAGTAGTGAGAAGGGAGGCCCTTTCTTTTTGGCAAGCTTTGTAATTAGAATCTGTTTTTATTTTCTCTTGTGAAGATAAAGTAAGGAATTAGAGAAGAAACAAATTTGGAGGAAGGGATAGTAGGGTAGTGGGAGGTGGCAAAGGTAGATGTGCATGGCCCTATGGCAGGTGGCGTCTCAGCTTCCACCTGCTGGGTGGTTGGCTGTGCTGTGCCCTAGAGAGTGCGAAACTTGGCTACACCATGCGGTGGTTCTACTCCCTGACCTAGAGCAGCTGGCAATCACTGTGTTTTGAAGTGGGTTTATTTTTTTTTTATTAATTTCTGAGTCTCCAGTTCAAATCATTTTTTAAAACACGCTGACTCAAGTATTAGAAGGTAATCTTAAATTTAAAACATGATGCAGATGATCTCGAATTTGCACATGTCTGGTTGAAGTTACTGTGCTTGACTCTCAGAATGTCAAGAAAGCAAGTCCTGGGTCTCCTGACCACTCCTCAGGCCTGTTGTAATTTTAAAAAATCAATAATAACTACTGCTCTTAATTGAGCACTTATATGTGCCAGGTACTTTGCTAAGCCTTGTACATGTATGATTTATATTTTCTATCTCCACATAACATCCCAATGAGGTAGTTGCTATGATTATCTCCATCTTATAGATGAGCAAGTAGGCTTACAGAGAACTCACTTATCTGAGGCCACACACTTAGTAAGCAGTGTTTGTGTTAGGGTGGGGGGCACAGATTTGAGTCTAAATTGATCTGCATCCAAGCTCATACTTTCATGACCTCAAGTACAGATTGCATAAGTTATGCAAAAATTACTTTTAATGAGGTTCCAGGAGAATAAGATGTGCCTTTGCATAACAGACCTCAATCCTTATCCATAGAGACAGATTATTCAGTTGCTTTTAGAACCTTTACAGAGATGGACAACAAGGCAGGAAGTGGGAGGAGTGATGTTCTTCCCTGGATAATGGGATGCTGTTTCCTCACCAAAAAAATTGTCACCAGGTTGGGAGAGAGATTGATGTGATGGTAACTACCTTTATGTCCCCAGGATTATGAGAGAAAGCAGAGCAGTCAGTCACATTAGCTGTTCTTGGCAAAGATCCCACCTCATTAAAGATGATAACCACTTTAATGGTCTTGGGACAAATACAGAGAGAGTGCCTCACTAGAGAACCAAGTACCTGTTGTAATTATTATGCCTCCATTTCTGGTTAGAGAAACCCAGTTTTTTTCTTTCTTAGTGGAAAAGAGGAAGAACTCTTGAGAACCTGGTTTGTATTGATGCTCTATGTTCATCTTTTACTATTTATGTTTTTACAGTTAAGGAACTGAGACTCAAATTGGTCATGTGGTGAGTCCATGGTGGGGTGGGAGCTTCATTTCAGGTTGGTCTACCTCTAGAACCCTTCAATTTCATAGTGATGCCGAAGGAGATAGAGCAGGATGAAGACTTTTGACAATGGAGGGACACAGGTCATCAGAAAGAAGGTCCCAAGTTTGGACAAGCAATGGGAGGGGAGAGGGAATTAGGGCATCTGAGACCCCAGGGAAAGCACAGATTAGCTGGAGGGAGGAACAGGAACTTGGAGAGCAGCAGGTGCCAGTGGGAGCAGAGCTGGCCAGTCATGTGTGGTGTGGTCTTGCCTCTCTGGCTCATTCCCCATCCCCTCTGTCTTACCAGCTGACGGCCAAGGTGGTGAGGTCTGGTGTGGTGGTCAGGATGGCGGAGGAGCAGGAGTTCACCCAGCTGTGCAAGTTGCCTGTGCAGCCCTCACACCCACACTGTGTTAACAACACCTACCGGAGCGCGCAACACTCCCAGGCCCTGCTCCGGGGGCTACTGGCTCTCCGGGACAGTGGTATCCTCTTCGACGTTGTCCTGGTGGTGGAGGGGAAACACATTGAGGCCCATCGTATCCTGCTGGCCGCATCCTGTGATTACTTCAGGTGAGTTTCTTTGGATATCTAAGTAAGATAACAAATAACCCCAGCTCCATAGGGTAGATGAGTTCGCACTGGCAGTGATTGAGCTGGAGAGGCAGCCAGAAGCTGCCAGGTGCTCCCCTCATCCTGAGCTGCTCTGACTGCTCATTTGGCAACTTGGTCAGCAACAGGAGGAATAGAAGGGGTCTTAAGGTTTGTTTTTCTTTCAGCTGCCCCATCTCTAGGGTATGCTTTCTTTTTTTTCCTTTAAAAATAATATGCTTGGCTTTACTTGTAATATTGCACTTTATAAAATGAATTTTCTGCTATAACTACAGTATCTTGGTATAAAACAGATATTTTTGTACTTTGACTTCCCAACATTTCATTTTGACAAATTTCAAATTGTGGAAAAGTTGAAAGAGAAATAGTATAAATCCCTGAATACCAGTTATTAATATTTTGCCATGTTTGCTTTCTCTACACACACTCACACACACCTTTTTAAAAACATTATGGCACTTTACACCTCAGTCTTTCAGTGCCACTCCCCACCCCACCCCCCCCGGACCCCCACATAATGGTGTTCTTGTAATGCCAGCTAGAAGCTACATGAACCCTGGTCACTTCTTAGGACCTATGGTCCCTGTGGGTGCGGAAGCCAAGGCTGTGTAATTAATACTGTACACACATGGTCCACACAGCTACATGATGTGTAAAGTCACCTCTTCTGTGCCCTTGCCTGGCCATCCACCTCCTGGCTCACGCTCCCTCACCACTCAAATCTCAGCTTTTGACCCTTTGGGGTTTCACATGGCCTCCTACATGACCCCATCCAGCACCTGGCACACTGGGAGGAATTGGTGCCATTGCCCCCATTTCACACAGGTGAGATGAGGCTCAGAGGGAGTGAGCCCTACCCATAGCCCCCCGAGTCCTTTTATTTAGTTCCAGTTCTGTTTGATTGTTTTGTCTTTAAGTCTCGGTTGTAATTCTCATTTTTTGGATTTTAGGAACTATCAAGTAAAATATTTTTTTATGATTTAAGTGCCTCCCGATCTCCAGAAGGAGTTTATGGAGAGCATGACCCAGTGGTACCTTGGGGTAGACAGGTGCAGCGACAGCAGTGTCCCTTCAGTCCATAGCGGGGTTCAGCTGAGGCCTTTGAGATAACATATAGGACTATGGGTGGGATGGGGTTGCTGAAAGTCACTTACCCAGAAAGCCCATTCCTGGGCCCTCTCAGCAGAGGAACAACCAGCTTAGGGCCTGTGTGGGAGATGCAGACAGGGGCTGTAGAGCCAGTCGGACCTCCTTCAAAGCTCTTTGGGCTGGAGCTCCTCTCCCCATGGAGGCTTTCCTGACTCACTGTCACACCGTTCTTTCTAAAGGACAGTTACAGACACTACCTTTTCCTATTTGATCAAAAACCTTCTGCAGCTTTCTATATCCTCCAGGAGTGATTCCTACTTCTTTCCATGGCTACCCTCAGGTGGACCTCTCAGGGGAGGTATTCTCCTCTCACAGGCATGGTCACTCTGCATGCTTAGACCCCCTGCCATTGGGAATGGGGGGAGTGACAACTTTTTGAGAACTCAGATTCATCACAGAGATACGAGGTTGGACAATTAATTTCTCTAACTCATCCTAGAAAAAGTACTGCATACCTCACTGCTGAATATCACTATAGTCACTTACAAAGTACTCCCCTTGGGAAGCTATGCACCAACACTAGCGCTTTGTCCATCCTTCAGAGCAATTTTGGAACTCTTTTTCTGCAATGGCCATCAGAGCTGTTGTCATCCCCAAAATCTGACAGTTAAGTTTGTGAACTTGCCACCATGAGCTTAACGTTGGCAGCGCTACACAATTTATGGCACCTTACCACCTTACTGAGTTGTTTGTGCAGTGCTGATATTCAGCAGTGAGGTATGGTAGCACTTTTTCTAGGATGAGTTCATGAAATTAATTGTCCATCTTCATATATATCTATGAAATAGATCATTCCCAAGCTTTTATTATTATTTGTTTCAGTTATTTAACTCAGGTTAAAATGATAAAGGACCATTTTTTCTCCAAGTAAGACTGGTGAAAGTATGAAAGGTTTGCAATGTCAGATGTGGGCAAGGGTAGAGAGAAGGGCTTTGAAGGGCCAGGGCTCTGCAGTAGACATCTAGGTGTCTGTCCTGTGGATTTCCTGCCAGGTGCTGAGTGACATGGTGAGGGAGGCTGACAGTGGTCCTTCTGTTCTGTGTGGGTGTCCAGCACAGCTGTTTACAAACAAGTGGGCCAGTGCCTGCTGAGAGAGAGGGTCGTTGCTGTCCATTATGGAGTGAGAATGTGCTGGAGGGTATGTGAAATAAGTCCACATTTCTGATCTGGAAGGACACATGCTGACCTCCGGGGATTGAGTGAGGGAGAAGGGAACCAAAGGCTGACTTTCTCTTCTGCGTTGAATTACTCTTTGAAGATCTGAATCACTTTTGAAATGTAAAGTTTTAAGTCCCTTGTGTAGTGGGTGACACAGGCTTGGGAATTGTTGTCCTGGGGCTCTGTTTGTGTTAGTTCGCATCCCAGTCTCCTCTCGCACTGTTTGCCCACCTGTCCTTCTTAGGGGAAACTTGCAGCCAGGTACATTGTTGTTCTGTTATGTTCTATCTAGGCTTTCTTGCCTCTGCTTTTGCTGTTCCTCTCAACAGTGCTGCCCTTCTCTATCTTTCCTTCCCAACAGAGCACTATCTTCCTTCCAGGCTGGTACAGGGGCCTTCTCCCTGGAAAGCCTTCCCTAATTGTTCCTCACCTTTTCCTAGCCTCTGGCTCTCAGGGTCCACTCCTTCCTGCAGAAAGCTGACACCTTGGGGGCAGAAAGCTGGATCACCCTTGTCCTGTGAGGCGCCTCTTTGCAGGAAGCCTCCATTGGTGTGCACTCATGCAGGTTTAGAAATTGAGTGGTCAGATTGCATTTAAGGACTTCGTTTTTTGGCTTGTGTTAGTAAGTGTCCACTCTGTTTCTTTTGGCTCCCATGACCCTATGCTCGCCCTGCCCTCTATACTTCTGGGCTGGTTCATGTGCTGCTCTCCGGACCCAACGACTCTATTCTGTATACAGCCTCCCTGGGCCATCTCATTTCTCCCTTAGTTTTCATACCATTTGTGAATTATAGACTTTGTTCATCTTAGTGCTTACGATTTTGAAAATCTGGATAAAATTGATGACTCTATAGAAGATAAAAATTGACAGAACTTCACCCCAAGAAAAGAAAGTTGTACAAGGGCTGTCTGGAAAGTATCCAGCCATCTAATATGAAAAATAGAGGAATTATGGCTGGATTTTTTTCCAGACAACCCTTGTATTTCCACAAAAGCGGGAATCCCAGATGTGTCTCAATGGAATCGTGCCTTTTAGGAACTGACTCAAATGGCATTTAGACTTTCCCAGAGCAGAGAAAAAGAAAAGAAGTTTCCAGACTTTTTTAATGAAAGTTATATAACATTGGTGTCAAAATTGGGCAGACAGCAGACACAGAAAGAAAAGTACAGCTGGTTTATGAATGACAGTGTGAAGTCTTTAGTGAGACTCGGGCACATGGCATTCCCCTGAGCCTTATGTCACTGCAGAGCAGAAGAGCCTGGCTCAAGAGGTCTTTGTTCCTGGAAGGAAAGCTAGTTCGTGCAAAGAACTAGTCAAAGGCAACCCAGCATACAGCCATCTGCACGTGATAATATTCAGCGTCAGTTCCCACAGCTAAAATGCTTTTGGATAGGTGGGAAAATAGTAAAGTGACATATTAACCCTGTCCTCCCCCAACTGTGGCAACTATTTTTAAGTGTTCCTATTCATCATACACTGTTTGTTTTTGCAAATACCAATCCATAATTCTGAAACCTCAGAAACTCTGAAATTGAAAGTTTTTGTTGTTTCACTCTGTTGCTGAAACTTCATAAGTGTACTCTGTAGGTCTCCCAGAGCTGTTTTTGTTGGATAGCTGTCCAGTTGTTGATTTTTGTGGAGAAAGAAGGAAGCTGGGTTCTCCTTCTACATCACCACTCTTTCTGTGAGTTCATATATATATGTATGTATGTTTGGCACAAATTCATTAAATTACAAAAACCCCTGAACTGATATGAGGCTAATTATATTTTTATCCTCCTTAGTGTGAATACATTTTGCATTGGAAATATTAAGTAAAGTGTTTGGATAGGAGGTATTGACCCAGACCCCATGGAGGCATGACATGCTATATGCACAGTACAGTGTTTTCTCCAGTTGAAACCTTCTGAATTCTGAAACACACCTGGCCTCAAAGGTTTGAAAGAGGAATAGAACCTGAACAAGCCAACACAGGAAATGTTCTTCCCATCATACATCAGAGGCAGCTCACTGGCATCTTGTGACATCTGGCTGTGACATCCTGGCAGTAGAATTGACCTGGTTCATTTCGTGCTACAGTGTTCTCTAGTGTTTGTGCCCTCCACTTATTTGGTCAGTTCACTGCTGCTGAGTCTTCAGTTAATATCCGTGTGTGTGTGTGTGTGTGTGTGTGTGTGTGTGTATGATTTTTTAAAAACCATAAAATTTACTAACTTAACCATTTTTAAGTGTACAGTATAGTAGTGTTAAAGAAATTATATTAATATTGTTGTACATCCAGTCTCTATAACTTTTTCATCTAAAACTATCCCCACTGAACAACAACTCTTCATGCTCTTCTCCCCCAAGTCCCTGGTAATCACCATTCTTTCTGTTTATGAATTTGATGACTCTAGGAACCGCTTGTAAGTGGAATCATATATTTGTCTTTTTGCGATTAGCTTATTAGCATAATGTCCTCAAGGTTTATACATGTTGAAGGACATGTCAGAATTTTCTTCCTTTTTAAGGCTAAATAATATTCCTTTGTATTTATATGCCACATTTTGTTTAACCATCTGTCAGTAGACACTTGGGTTGTTTCTACCTCTTAGCTATTATAAATAATGCTGCTGTGAACATGGATATGCAAATACCTCTTTGAGACCTGCTTTCAATTTTTTTTGGATACATATCCAGAAGCAGAATTGCTAGATCATATGGTAATTTTGTATTTAATTTTTTGGGGAATCACCATACTGTTTGCCATAGCAGCTATACCATTTTACTTTTCCACCAACAGTGCACAAGGGTTCTAGTTTCTCTACCTCCTCATCAACATTTACTTTGGTTTTTTTTTTTTTGGTAGTGACCATCATAATGGATGTGAGGTGTGAACATCTTTTAAAAAATTTTTCGGGAGTTCCCTGGTGGTGTAGTGGCTTAAGGTTTCAGCGCTGGCACTGTCAATGCTGTGGCCTGGGTTTGATTCCCAGCCAGGGAACTACCCACATACCAACAACAACAAAAGAGATAAATTAAAAAAAAATTTTTCCCTTTTAAGTTTTTATTTTGACATAATTTTAAAGTTACAGAAAATTAGTAAGAATATGATAAAGGATAAACTTTCATATTTGGTTAAAAACCACAACAAAACAGGAGTGGATGTGTATTTTATTTTTCTTTCAGCCTTTTTTCTCTGCCTCTCATTTTGAAAGATATCATTCCTACAGAAAAGTTGAAAGATAGGTACACGAACACCAGTGTCCTTCATCCAGATTCATCAGTTATTAACATTTTGTCCTATTTACTTCAGAGTTGCAGATATGACAGTTTTTCTCAAAATACTTTAGTGTGCCTCTAACATATCTATATCTGACATATCTCTGACATATCTTTAATACCATTATAAATCTCAGAAAGTTTATAATCATTCCATAATTTAATCTGACATTGAGTCCATATTCAGATTTTCCTAATTGTCCCCTAAATGCCTTAATGCTCCTTTCCCCTCCATTCAGGATCCAGTCAAGGTTCATGCATTGCATGGATCCTTACTTAAGGTGATAAAATATGCCTGAGTCAATCCAAGTACCCAAACCTTGCTGTGGGGGAGGGGGTCAGTGCTGTTGTCAGCATGGTCCTGGAGGTTCCAGGTCCTGGAAAGTCCAGGAGAGCCAGTCCGTCTATCCCAAAGAGTGAGTCAGAGTACCTTGGAGCATGGGAAAGCACCCCAAGGGGCTACATGTTGAGTAAAATGTCTAGGAATAAATGTAACATACATGTGCCAGGTCTGTGGGGAGGGATGACCTGCAAGACCTCCAAAGAGACCCAAAGACTGGCTTGACAGAAACAGGCCCACTGTGTCCATTGCAGGGATGCTGGCTCTCCCGATCTAGATATTTAGTGTGTCCCCAAGAAATAAAACCAAGAGGGTTTATTGGAGGGGATTGCACAAACTAAATTTGGATTCTAAATCCCAAATTTAAAAAAGCAAGCAATGGCAAGGAAATTATGGAAAGGAAAGGTAATGAAAGGAGACTGGCCCTACTGTATGTTAATATATATTATGAAGTTGCAGTACTTGAAACTGTACTTCTAGTATATGGAGATGGAAAGATTATTGGAAAAGGACAGGGAGTTTGGAAATAGACACAAACACATCAGGAACTTCGTATGTGATAATGATGGCACTCCAACTGGAGGAGTGACAACAGGGGTACCATCTGGAAAAACAAAGTTGGACCCTTGCCTCACACTTTGTATGAAAATAAATTTCAAGTGGATCAACTGTTTTAAATGTGAAATATTAAAAAAAAACAAAAACTAGAGGAAAACATGGGGAAATATTTTTAAATATTATTTCAGAAAGCCTTTCTAAGTTTGACAAAACTCACAAGCAAAAAAAGTGGTAAACTTATATTCAAAACACTCATATTTCTGCATGGCAAAAAAGCATAAAATTAAAAGATCTGAGGTAGAAAAAAATTCAACTCATTCAGAAAAGATTGCTACAAATTGACAATGCAGAGTCTCATAGAAAATGGGCAAAGAATCTGGATTATTCAGAAAATGCAGAAATGGCTTTTAAAATTTGATGAGATTATCCGTTCCATTGATTATGAGCTTTCTCCCCACAAGGTTGATAGCATTTGGGAAGTAATATCAAAGTATAAATGTACATAAAGCCTTTGTCTCAGCAATTGCTTTTTTAGAAATTAATCCTACCTGGCACATAGCAAAATGTCAGGGGGTTGAGGTCATCCATTGGGTAAAACAGTGCGAGATTAGAAGTCACCCAGTGCACTCCAACAGGAGTAGGTTAAATCAATTATGATAGCCTTCACAGGGAGAGGGGCAGCACTAAGTATATAGATAAGGAGTCATTTCCAAGGTGAATAAAGTCAACACACTGTGCAGATATGTGGACTGCCTCCTGTGATGGTGCTGCCCTGGGAAGGGACCTGCTGGCTGAGCAGAGAAGAGAGGGAGACTTTCACCCTTTCATATATTTTAGGTGTCGTACTGTGTATGTGTATAGTAGACTCTCAGTTAACTGGCACCCATGGGGATTGGTAGATGCCAGATAAATGTAAGTAGACTCTGTTAACTGGAACTCAAGCAACTGACAAAAAATTTTTACTAGTTGCTTGAGAGCCCACTCCTTGCTCTGAATGCTCGTGCTCTTTACATTCCGGGTTCGTCTAACTCCATTGTCTTGTGTCTTCCCTTTGCAGAGGAATGTTTGCTGGGGGATTGAAGGAAATGGAGCAGGAAGAGGTCCTTATCCACGGTGTGTCCTACAATGCCATGTGCCAAATCCTGCATTTCATATACACCTCCGAGCTGGAGCTCAGCCTGAGCAATGTCCAGGAGACGCTGGTGGCTGCTTGCCAGCTTCAGGTGAGGTTCATCTCATTGGAACAAGGTAGACCCGTACCCAGGCAGGGTTTCCCTGGGTGCCCACTGGGCAGTGGCATGAGAGTGGGTCAGGCAGGCAAGGATACCAGACCGTAAAGGAGACTAGAGCCAGATCGAGGCTCTTGGGTAGTGCTTAACTCAGCCAGTTCTGGGCACTGAAGTGGAGCTGCTCTGAAGGCCTCCAGGCCCAGGTTCCTCTTCTGCCTTTGCCCTCTGCTCTTCTGCTGGTTCCTTCACTTCTGCCTGGGTCTCCCGGCCACTTAAAAGTCCCACATGTAAACAAGTGGCCAAATCTGAGTGTGTGACATTCTGTGTATGCTGGTATCTCGCAAAGCTAAGCTCCCCACACGGTTGATGCCCAGACCCTTTCTGCTCATCCTCTCCACTTGGTCTTGTTGATCTCTGAAACTGCTTTTCCCTTGGTTATTGAACTCTAAATACTTGTTTTTCTACAGAATTCAAAAAGTTTTGTGACAGTGTGACTAACATTTTAGAAGATATATTAACTCTTGATGGTGTTTGTGCAGTTACCCAGGCTGGGCCTGCACTTGCCTTTGCTCTCAAGAGCTGTCCATCAGACAGCCTGATTGGGTTGAGAGCCTCCTCTTCCCACATTTCTAGAAAGTGAAACTAAATACTACACTGAGTTCATTATCCTGACCCACCAGATCATGTTTGTTAGTATAGCCACTAGCTGTTGGTGGCTTGGCCCCTTGTGCTATGCTCTGTGCTAGTTTAGGATCACATTCTTCAGGTGTCCCCAGGAACCTGGGTTTGTATCCCAGTGAGACTGCCCTCGAGTCACCCCAGGAAATGAGGTTCCTCCTCTGAGCCTATCATGGGGCCTGGGGTGATTCCTCTGTTAGATTCTACTCAGCAGAGGGCCTACTGCTCTGAAAATGAGGACAGGAATAAGGCAACACAGTCCTTGTGCAGGAAGTTAGCTTCTTCAGGAGCTGCTGCTTATACTTACTCAGGGTCTTTGCTCTCACCTTCTACCCTGGTCCTCGATTTCTTGCCCGTGACAAATCAGAGATGGTGTTTTAAAAAGAAGAAGCGTAGGAGAAGCAAGGGCTAAGAGAGAAAACAGATGGTCAAGTGAAGACTTTTGAACCTAACAGAGCATTCTGGGGACATTCCATGAGGGGAAACATATGCATAGCATTTTGCAGGTTTCCATTCAGCCCTTAACATATCACCTGGCAAGCACTACATGTCTTGAATCAGACAAAATAAAAACAAAGACTTTAAAAATTTTTTAATAAGCTTCAGATGCCTGCCTGTAGAATTACTGTATGTGTACTGGTCAGTCTGTTGATGTTAGATTAATTAGGTATTCCCATTTTTAAAGAAATTCCAAAATCCTATTTTTCTGAAGAATTTAGCACTATATGTGCAGCTTTCCCTAGAGTGCTTACCTCTGGCTCCTTTATTCTGTGATGCTTTGGTTATCTAATCACAGGGTGCCCTTTAATCCTGTGGCCCAATTTTCAACTCCTTAAGTGCTATTCTCTGTCTTGCCCTCCTCCTTCCAACCCACTGGTTCTTCTGCATGGTTGGGAAAGGGAAGGTGCAGGCCACCCTGGAGTCCCCTAACTTTGTCAAACGAGCCTTTGCCTGGGCAGAATGGCTTCCTCCTTTTCCAGAACTCAGAGCAAGGTTCCCAGAATGGGTGCTGGGCAAGTGTCTGGGAATGCCCTGCTCGCAGTTCTTAGTGTGTGAGTGGCTTGGGGTCCTTCCCCTGCTATGGGGTGAGTTTCTTGGGCCCAAAGGTTTGGCTGGCTCTCCAGTTATGGAGGTTGTTGTAGGAAAAAGGAACAAAGTGTTTTCTAGAGAGCTAGAGGGTTGGGAGAAGGTCCTGGGTGCATTCCAAACCAGAGACTGACGTACTGCTTCCAGCTTTTCTGGAAATCCAGTACTTTTATCTAAAAGACAACTGACATGTATCAGGTATCTGCTCTGTGCCAAAGAGTTCCTGTGCATGATGTCATTTATAATTCTTCCTCTCCACTTTATCCCTACTTTACAGATGAAGAAACTGAGGCTCTGAAAGGTTAAGAGCATTCTGCATATCACTTCTGAGCCAGGATTTAAACCCAGTCCACCTTCAGTGAACCCCAGTTGTCTCTAGTGTTGGGGGAGCAGCTGGCACTAGCTTCTGCACTGGCAAAGGTTGGGGATGGTTGAGGGAGGCCAGCTACAGAGAACAGCCATGTAAGCCACATATCTGCTGTCACTGTCTTCTGTGCCCACACACGATTTCCCAGGCTTAAATGGGTCTTGTTCTCGTCACAGATCCCAGAAATCATCCATTTCTGTTGTGATTTCCTTATGTCTTGGGTGGATGAGGAGAACATCCTCGATGTTTACCGGCTGGCAGAGCTCTTTGACCTGAGTCGTCTGACTGAGCAGCTGGATACCTACATCCTCAAAAACTTTGTGGCCTTCTCAAGGACTGACAAGTACCGCCAGCTTCCCCTAGAAAAGGTCTACTCCCTCCTTAGCAGCAACCGCCTGGAGGTCTCCTGTGAGACTGAGGTGTATGAGGGTGCCCTGCTTTACCATTACACCCTGGAGCAGGTACAGGCCGACCAGATCTCCTTAGATGAACCCCACAAGCTCCTTGAGACGGTGCGGTTTCCCCTAATGGAAGCTGAGGTCCTCCAGCGGCTGCATGACAAGCTGGACCCCAGCCCACTGAGGGACACAGTGGCCAATGCTCTCATGTACCACCAGAATGAGAGCCTGCAGCCCAGCCTGCAGGGCCCACAGACAGAGCTGCGGTCGGACTTCCAGTGTGTTGTGGGCTTTGGAGGCATACACTCCACGCCATCCACTGTCCTCAGCGACCAAGCCAAGTACCTGAACCCCCTGCTGGGAGAGTGGAAGAACTTCACTGCCTCTTTGGCCCCTCGCATGTCCAACCAGGGCATCGCAGTGCTGAACAACTTCGTGTACCTGATTGGAGGGGACAACAATGTCCAGGGGTTCCGTGCTGAGTCTCGATGCTGGAGGTAAGAAAGGGCTCCTGGCTGTAAGTGATGCTGTCATGCAGGAATTGGGCCTCAGAGGGCTAGTTAGGGAGTGGTTCTGCAAAAGCATGTTACCGTGGACCAAGGTGGTCATCCTTGTAATCTTTCAACTTAATGGGACACCCCTACTTTTGGATTAAGTGCAGGTTAATATAGAGAATGCAAAGGGCAGTGAGGTAAGGAAAAGGGAACCTGGAATGCTTTATTTCACTCTTGTACCCTTCTTCTCAGAAACCCACTCACCCTGGATCATACCCTGCTCTCTTGTTGGTAAGGGGCTGGGTTGTGATTGTACACTTGGCTGAGCACAGGAGAGGGGAGCTGGTGTCAGAAAGGGTGGTTGGGCCTCAGAAGGAGGGGACCTAGGAGCACTGGACAGGGCAGCTGCTTCTTTCACCTCGCCCTCTCTCAAGTTCTGACATGTCTTGTCCCAGTTTCCCTTTGTCTGTCTGCTTTGCTCTTCTGACCACAAGCCTGTGGTGGAGGATAGCTTCCTGATGCTGCTGCTCTGCTGAGTATGCACTTCTTAGCCCAGGGGAGCAGGAAAGGTTGACAGGCATTGCTTTGCCTCATGCCACATACCCCCACTCTTCCCCCATCATCAGCCATGTGCTGGGTGAGCGGTCCTTGGAGGAGGCATTTTTCCAGCAGGGAGTTTTATGGGCTGCCATAGTCTAGAGGAGGCTTCAGCTCTGTCAGTCTGTGATGCTTTGATCCCACAAATCTATCTCTCTGGTCAGAGCAAGGAAAATAGGGCAAATCCCTATGGCACCAGCTGCCTTTAGGTTTCCAGAGTCCCCTACACTGTACTTTGGTTTGATTTCCTGGGATTTGATGCCTATGGGAAGTTTCGCCCCCACAGGCTGAAAGATGGCACTGCAAAGAGAGAGAGAGATTGCCAACTGCTTCTATCATCAGTGAGCTAGATGCTGACCAAGTTTATGTCTGTGTTTTCATCTTCTTGGGTGAGGGTTGGGTGGAGTCTGGCCTGGCTATGCCTGTTGGAAGCAAGCATGGTGACCAGGACTGAGGAAAAGGCAGCCGTTTCTCCACCACCTCTAATCTCCTTGCCCCAGGAGGTGATAACCTTTGTTAAGCCAATGAGACCCAAAGCTTGGCAGCACACTGTGGTCAAACAGGAGCACAGGTGAGTTCTGAAAGGCGGAAATAATACCTTCATTAATACCAAATGCTTTCCCTGTGGGTGAAGTAGCCCCAGATTCAGGCCTTCCTCGGGCCAAGCCTCAAAGCTTCTTTTTTAGGGAACTTGACTTCTCATTTGGAAGACCAAGGCCAGACCTCCCTGCTGAGCAAACCACACACCTGCAAAGCAGACATCTCCAGAGTGTTGTAGTCTCCGGTCCTCAGCATATGATGAGGTGGCTGTGTGCCTCAGGGAGGCCTCAGTGTGACAGTTGGGAATGCTGCCACCCGTGGTCTGTCCTGTTAACATGCAGTTTCACTCAAGACTGCTCTAAATTTCCCTTTCTTGAACATGTGCTATGAGACCCAAGTCAGACTCTGGAAAATGCTAAATATCAGCCCCTATATCTAAAACCACAGTCTCAAAATCCAGTTAGGAGGTTGGATCACTGTGGCACATGGTGTTTTGAGACCTGTCTGGTGGGAGCAGGCACCACTGACTGGTTGGGGTTCAGAGTGTCTGACAAGGTGTCAGGGAGGGCCTTGGGTTCTGTCATCTCTACAGAGTGAGTTTCTGAATCTCCCAGTGAACTCTTAAAACTGTCAGATGGATCTTAATTTGAGTGATCTAAGAGTTTGGTTCTCTCCCCTTTCCCCTTCCATGGTTCATCAGCCTTAGACTCCATAGGCTCTCAGAATATGATAAGAAAACAAGATTTTTCAGTAAGTTAGGGTTTGCATTTTAAGGAGCCAGTGACTTACAGGTTATATCTTAAAGCATTGGTACAGAAACTGTATATAAAAAGTTACCTCTCGAAGTAAATTGTATTTGCCTCCAAGATACCACTGTCTCTCTCTCTTTTTTTTTTTTTCTTTCTTTGATTGCATCTGTTACTGCATTGCTTTTGCAGCTTTCCATAGCTCTGGCTCTGGACTATTGAATACTGACTGCACAACTTACCTGGTAGTAGCCAGTTTCATGATGCCACTGACTCTACTTAGAATAATAATTTGTTATTCTCCTTGGGCATTTCCATGACTATTAATATTTTAAAGTTTATTTCAAAAAAATGTTTTATTGTAATGGATTTTATTAATAGTCATGGAAATGTGTAAGCCATGGAAATATAGAAGAATTTAACTAAATTTACTAAATTTAACAAGGACCCCAGAACATATTTTATACCAACTCTAGATTTCACTTCTGAGTTTGCATTAGGACGATGCAATATTTGCATTAAAATGATTAAAACTGTTTATATTCTTATATACAATAATGATGTATGGTGTATGTCTATATGTGTGTCTCTGTGTGTGTATGTTTCCTTAAATCTGAAACTACAAGTTCAAGTGAACTCTGCCTAGGAAGCTCTGAGGACAGGAGACCAGAAGGAAGTAAGCGGAAGCATCTGGAGGGTCTTATCTCACTCTAGTGGGAGATGCTGACTTGCAAAATAGGGGAGAAGAGACATGTACATGAATGAGTATCGTGCACAGGAAAGGCAATGGAAGGCACCATCCCAGCCAGTTGACTGGTCTCTGAGTGCTATGCCCTGGACTGGCCTGGTCACCTGTCCCCAGCCAGACCTTCACCTGGCTATGTTCTCAGTCATTCATGTCTCCAGTCCTACCCTGCTGCCAGGTGGATCATTCTCTCTCTTTACATTATTTGTTTTCCTTCATGGTACCTGCATTATATTGAGCACTTGTTTACTCTGTTCTCTTTACCCTGTTTCCCTTTCTACAATGAAAAGAAAGGCTCTTGTCTTAAGTTTTCCTCTGATCCATGTTGGGTGACCAGTGAATATTTCTAGAGTAAAGGAATGATTTCACCACTGGTAATCTTACTCCTTTGTTAATTTATTCTGCAGGTAGTACATGGTCTACCCTGAGCCAGGTGCTACATTGAGGTCTAGAAATACAGATATGAACCTCAGTCTTTTACAAACTCCCCTCAGGTTAATAAGGATCCTTTTTATGTGCATTCATGATAGCTTTTCTAGTCAGGTGACGTCACACCATTGGACAGGTATGGAAACTGAGTGAACCCCAAGAGTAAAACTGATGCCTAGATATACCCAGCTACACAGGGGCAGAACTGGGATTCAGGCCTGCATCTCTTTGTGACCCAGGTGCATGTTTTCTCCTGTTGGACCCAACTCCTGAGGCAGCCTGGTGTCCCGGAATTCCTGGCTGGCAGGGAGGGGATGGCCAAGTGGTGTGGGTAGGAAGAAGTGGCTGTAGAACACATCTAAACTTGTGCAAAGGATGTACTGAAAGTGGCCCCAAAGTCAGGAGAGCGAGCTATGGTAACTGCTTACTTACATAGTGCCAGACCTCAGCAGTAGCTCAGCAGAGGTCAGCTTTCCTCCCCTCCTGTGCCTGCTCTCCTCAGCGGCCCAGCAATGCTCCTCTAGCCCAGACTGACCCCTCCAGCCTCATGGGAATGCCTAGTATTCCAGAGGACCCTTCCTTCATGGTGTCCATTGTGGTAGATAGCTCTACCACTCCCCAGAGAGGGAGACCTTGAGAAGGGGAGAGGATGCCCCAGTTGGGGAGGTCGGGAAAGCATGAGGTGCACTAAGGAATGACGGGGTGAGCTGTGACAGGAGTGCAAGTAGGCACTGTGTACATGGCATGTTTGAGCAGACCACACGATGGGGTTAGCTGGAGACTAGGAGGCTGTTGTACCTGTTCATAATTCTCAGCCATTCTTACTGGGGTCAGGGCAATGGGTACCATGAGGTGAGATGGGTAAGAAGGAGACGGGTGTAAGAATAGCCCTTGGGTAGTCTGGGGTGGACAGTACATTGGACAGTATGTTGGGTTACACCTGGAAAGGACTGGCACTGTGGGCAGTAATGCAGGAGGCTTCTGGCCACACCTCCCAGGCTATGTATTGGGGATATACCTGTGCTCAGGTGTGCAGCTTGCTGCCATGGCTGTGAATAGGTGCATGTTGGAATATGGAGGCAGCTATTGGAGGCTTCAGGGGACAGGGGAGGAGCAGGAGGTGCTCTCTCTCCTATCAGTGATGTGCTGTCCTGTGTCCCCTCAAAAGGTATGACCCACGGCACAACCGATGGTTCCAGATCCAGTCCCTGCAGCAGGAGCATGCTGACCTGTGTGTGTGTGTTGTGGGCGAGTACATTTATGCAGTGGCAGGCCGTGACTATCACAATGACCTGAATGCTGTGGAACGCTACGACCCCGCCACCAACTCCTGGGCCTATGTGGCCCCGCTCAAGAGGGAGGTAAGAAAGCCCGTCCAAGAGGGGCCTTCTCCAACCCCTTTTCCTTCCCTGGGGTTTGTGATTGAGCAGAAGGCTAGGCCAGAGAATCAGGCCCAGTAAGCAGAGTCTGTGTTCCTCCAAAGACTCTGCACTGAGAGTGGATGGGGGACCCCAGCTGCTTACCTGAGAGAGCCTTATCAAGTGTCTAGACCTCATTCTTCAAAATTTCATTACCTTCTTGGTCTTGCCACCTTGGCCCCAGGAAGCTCCTTTAACCCTTAATTGAATAGACAGAAAGCTTCCCCTCATCCATCCCTTAGCACAGCTGAGACGGGCTAGGATGTGTCCAAAGATGTTAAACAGGAAAGAAAAGGGCTCAGAAGCATTAGACTTCTCCTTCATAGGCTCCCTGGAGGGTGGGGCCTTCAAAACACCCAAAACACTTCAGAATGTGTAGTTTCAATTTTTTTTAAAAAAATTATGTGCCTCCTGTACAATACCTTGGTTTGTTCCAATATGAAGATGTTTAAAATGATGTTCATTGTGCAGAGGTGTCTCTTTAGAGAGATGTCTCTTTTTTGTGCTATGGTTTTGGGGTACTTGGACCCTGGCCCAAAAACCAGGGCAAGGAAGAGGCCTTGCTGATCCCTGATGTTCCAGGTCCTACCCTCAGAGCAGGTTATGCACCCTGCTAGCACGAGCATTGTCATTTTCAGAAAACCTGTTATATACCTTTAGGGGTCCCTAAGCACCCCAGAAGCAGTAGATGGCAGGGAGAACATTTGCACGACTCTGCTGCACTAGCTCTGGGACCCTGGCAGGAACTTCTCTTTCCTTAGTTCCCCAGGGCCTTAGACTTTGACCTTTGGGACTGGGGTTTCCCTGATGGACTCAGCTCTTCTCCAAGGCCAGAGTTTCTCACCCTAGTTCCTCCTAAGCAGGGAAAGCTGGCCTGTTCCTTGCTCCTCAGCTTCTTTGGGGAAGGAAGCCCCTCTGGAGGGATACTCCGTACCTGCATTCTGGAGAAAGGTTTTTCACAGGAAGGATCAGGGGTCCTTGAGAACTGGTGGATGAGAATGAATGCCTGAATTTCATTCTGGAAGGGAGTGAGGTGTGAATGGGAGTGAAAGGGTCTTCTGGGTGCATGGGGGAGGGCCTCAAGGGTTCTTTGTCTAGGAAGCCTCAGTTCCCCAGCATGGCCACAGAGGGGCAGCCTTGGCCTTCAGCGAGTTTCTCCTTGATTGCCAAAATTCCTTCCTTTATACATTCATTCATTTAGCAACTATTTGTTAAATACCCTAAACTAAGACCTGGGGATGCAGTGGTGGCAAGAAATGATAAAGGTTCCACTATGGTGTTTACAGCCTAGCAAGAGAGACCACTGTGAACCACTAAGCAAATCACTAAAGTAATTGCCAATTGTGGTAAGTGCGATGAAGGAGAAATTAAGAGGGGTTTGAACTAAACAGTGCCTAGGGAGGGGACTCTGGCAGGATGGATCTAGACAGACTGTTTTGAGAAGGTCCATCCATCTGAGGAGATATCAAACCTAGGTCTAAGGGAAGACAAGCAGTTGTTTAGAGAGAAAGAAGAAGGTCTGTACAGTCCCTTCCAGGTAGTTTATTCTTTTTTTTGGTGGGGGGGTGGGGGTGGGGAGTAGTTCCCTGGCTGGGAATTGAACCCAGGCCGCAGCATTGAGAGCACTGAAGCCTAGCCACTACATCACCAGGCAACTCTGAACCCTTCCATAGCTGCCTCGACACGTAGTGTATTCTGAGAAAGGGGAAGTATAGAGAGTGCTTGTGAAAAGAAGAGGAAGCAGGAGCAATGACAGCAGTTCCTGGGACATCTGTGGTGCAAGCAGAGGCAGTGGTGGCTCATGCTAGGGTGGAGGCTGTTAGAGAAGGAAGGGGATGGTTTCGAAGTGTAGTTTGTGGGTAAACCAATCACACTGTTGAAAAGTAATAAGCAACACACTTCTAAATAATCCATAGATCGAAAGGAAGTAATAAAAATACCTTGAACTGAATGAAAATGAAAAGACAACATGTCAAAATTTGTGATTCCTAGCTGAAGTTGTGCTACCAGGAAATTTTATAGCAGTAAAGGCATACATTAGAGAGGGGGAAAAAATCTCAAATCAATAATCTAAGCTCCTATCTTCAGGACCTAGAAAAAGAAAAGCAGAATGCGAGGGCTGTCTGGAAAGTATCCACCCATGTAGTATAAAAATATAGAGGCATTTATGACTGGCATTTTCCCAGACAGCCTTTGTATACCCAAATCAAGCCAAAGAATAATAAAAATAAGAGCAAAAATCAACAAAATTAAGAGCAGATAAACAATAGAGAAAAATCAATCAAAGAAGTGGTTTCATAAGATCAATAGAATTAACAAACTTCTAGCAAGACTGACAAAAGAAATAGACAATTTAAAATAATCAAGAATGAAATGAGGCATTTCTACAAACCATGCAGACATCGAAAGCATAGTAAGAGAATACTACAAACAACTCTACACATGGAAATTTGTCAAATTAGATGAAATGGATCAATTCCTCAAAAAAAATGCAATCTCCACTCAATACAAAATAGTTAATTTGACTAACTCTGTGCCTGTTAAGGAATGTCCAGTACCAGGTGATTTCACTGGAGAATTCTGTCAGACATTTAAAGAAAAGTTAATACCAATTCTACATGATTTTTCCTCCAGGAAATAGAAGATAGAATACGTCCCAATTTATCTTATGAAGTTAATATTAGCATTAAGGAAATGCAGGTAAAAGCCACCATGAGAAAACTACCTCTCAATATGGCTAAAATAAAAAGTTAGTGATAACACCAATACTACCTGTGGAGCTCCTGTCCAGTGAAACACACTGTGTCTTGCCTTGGGGCCCACAGGCACAGCAAGAGGGTCTTGTACTGAGTAGTGTGAGTGAGTAGGTATGAGACAGGAAGTCCTTGAGGCAGAAGGGACCAGCCAGTGTGAGGGGTGCCTGTGCTGAGGGCTGGCTGGGCAGCAAGATGATTTCCCACCAGGGTGCATTGGAAAGCACATGTAGGGTTGAGGACCAAAATCAAAAGCAGAGTGGTGTATTTTCTTCCTCCACACAAACCCATAACTGAAGATAGTTCTTGGTGTTTGATTTTGCATCTCATGTTTTTCCTCATCATATCAGATGTTACTTGCAAACAAATATTTTGAAAGGGGTCAGCAGGCCTGGAGAGAAAGAGAGGGTCCTTCTAGTCCCTTCCAAGCAGTCTATTATTGGCTGGCCATTGGGAGTGGGGGAGAGGTAAAGGTGACTGAGGGTGAGTCAGAGGTTCCCAGAAGTGCTGTCTCTTCTCCTGTGACTCTCTGAAAATGATACTTTGATTTTCTTTGAGTTTCCCCATGTGGATTTCCCCTTCAAGGGCAAGGGAAAGACAGATTCCATTATTCTCTGTGGAAACTCAGAGTCATCTTGGGTCTGTAGAATCATTTCCCATTAGGAAGAGGTCAGGGGTAGATGACTGGACAGTGTGTCCAGCAAAAACCCAGGAACAGTTCTCATCAGAATGTGAGGAGGAAGTTGGTGAAGCCATGAGGTATTGGGCAGTTGTGGGGTATGATCAGCCTTGGTGAGGGCTCCTGGCTCCCTTCCCTCATGCCCTCTCGTCCCTGTTCTCTTGGTGGCCTGTGCAGGTGTATGCCCACGCGGGTGCCACACTGGAGGGGAAGATGTACATTACCTGTGGCCGCAGAGGGGAAGACTACCTAAAGGAGACACACTGCTATGACCCAGACGGCAACACCTGGCACTCTCTGGCCGACGGACCCGTGCGGCGGGCCTGGCATGGCATGGCCACTCTCTTGGACAAGCTGTATGTGATCGGGGGCAGCAACAATGATGCTGGCTATAGGAGGGATGTGCACCAGGTAAGGGGGCCCGGGTTCCCTACACACAGTAATGCTATTCCCATCCCTTCCAGATCTTATGGATGAAAAATTCATTGCAACCTGTGCCCTTTAAAAATATTATTTTATTTTATTTTTTTAAGAGCAGTTTTAGGTTCATAGCAAAATTGAACAGAAAGTACAGAGATTTCCCATGTTTCCCCCATCCCCCCACACACATAGCCCCTCCCCCCCCACTATTAGCATCCCCCACTAGGGTGGGACATTGGTTATAGTCATCGAACCTAAATCATTATCACCCAGAGTCTGCAGTTTTCATCTGGGTTCACTCTTGGGGGTGCACATCCTGTGGGTTTGTACAAATATGTAATGACATGTTTCCACCATTGTAGCATCATACAGAATAGTTTCACTTGTTTTTATTATTAAAAACTTTTAATTATGAAGTTAACATAACCACAATGAAGAACTTTTAAGTAAGGGAGAAGGATGAGGAAAAGCTTCATAATCCAGTGCTGTGACACTATTTTTTAGTCTTTCTATCTATGCGTGGTTTCCGCCTAATGGCAGTTAAAGAGCAACCCATTCTGCTTCTGGCTGAAGTTTGTCGTGGGTGTTTTGCTGTTAATATTCGATCTACATAACCACCCCTACCCCCACCTCATTGACTGTGCAGAATTCTGTCAGTCCGATGTGTCTAAGTTTCTTAACTGTTCCAAATAACATAACAAGTGATGTCTGCTTTATAGAAATTTTGAGGTATTTTGGATTATTTCTTTAAGTTTAAAATGTGGTTGTCAAAGTATAGTCCCCAGATGAGCAGCATTCATATCACTTTAGAATTCATTAGAAATACAGATTCTCAGTCCATACCCATGACCCACTGAAGAAGCTCTGGGGGTAGGGCCCAGCAATCTGTATTTTGACAGGCCCCCCAGTGATGAGACCCACTGGGCTCTGTTGTATTAGTTTCCTCTTTTTGCTGTGACAAATCACCACAAATTTAGCAACTTTTTTTTTTTTTTTTTTTTTGCTTTTTGTTATGTGGGTAGCTCCCTGACCTGGAATCGAACCCAGGCCGCAGTGCTGACAGCTCCAGCACCGAAGCCTTAAGCCACTACACCATCAGGGAACTCCCACAAATTTAGCAACTTAACACAGGTATATCCTTACAGTTTTGTAGGTCTTAAGTCCGACATGAATCAATCTCAACTAAAATTCAGGTGTCCATCACAGCACCTCTCCCCTGTAGAGGCCCTAGAGAAGAATCCACGTTCTTGCTCACTCAGGGTGGCAGAGTATAGTTCTTTGTGGTTGCAGGACTGAAGTCCTCATTTCCTTGATGGCTGTCCACTAAAGGCCTTTCTTGGCTTCTAGAGGCCTCTGTTTCCTGGCACAGGGCCACTTCATCTTCAAAGCCTACAGCAGCAGGTTGTCCTCATTTCTCGTCTCTCCTGTTAGACCTTCCCTCTGCTTTCAAGGGCTTGTGTAAGTTGATGAGTCTGTCCACCTGGAAAATCCAGGGTAACCTCCCCATCTCAATGTCCATACCTTTATTCACATCTGCAAAGTCCCTTTTGGCAGGTCAACGAACTCAAGTTCTAGAGATTAGGGCATGGCCATATTTGGAGGGCCAGTAGTCTCCCTACCACAGCTGGAGAACCGGAACTGATTAAGTCAAAAAAAGTAAGTTTTATATGGCTCTCAATACAAATTGCCAAACTGCTTTCCTGCCTTATCAGACAAGTACAAAGCTTCACTACATCTTCACCAGCATTTGGTTTTTATGATTTTTGTTCCCCCAATGGTTGCTAGTTAACAGTTTACAATTTGTGCCTGACTATCTATTTTCCATTTTTTGAGTTACGAATAAGTTGAACATTTTCCCATGTATTTGTTTACTGTTTGGGATAATTTTGAAGACAAGAACATTGATGGTCATCATTAGTTAGCAAGCAGATATTTTCCCTCGGTGTGGGCTGCTGTGGGGGAGGTAAAGACATTATGTGGGGTCTCTGTCCTTAGCTTCAGTCTTATGGAGGAGAGATAACCAGTACCCCCCCAACCATGGAAAGTAACAGCTTACTAACTGGAAGATGCCCACACTCTTGTGGGCCACAGGCTAGCTGAGTGCCCTGGAAATGGGACAGAGTGTTAACCCTGGCCTATGGACAGGATGTTTTGGTGCTGGCCCTGATCCCTGCCTCCAGCGGGGCAGGGTTTGCCCACAGCCCCACCATGTCCCACAGCTTTGGTGTGACTCCAGGTCCCGGGCAAGAGTCCGGCCCTGCACAGCTGGTTTACTCTAGCCTTGACTTTGCAGGTGGCCTGCTACAGCTGCACATCTGGGCAGTGGTCGTCAGTCTGCCCGCTTCCGGCAGGGCATGGTGAGCCTGGCATTGCTGTTCTGGACAACAGGATCTATGTGCTGGGCGGCCGCTCACACAACCGTGGCAGCCGCACTGGCTACGTGCACATCTACGACGTGGAGAAGGACTGCTGGGAGGAGGGGCCCCAGCTGGACAACTCCATCTCGGGCCTGGCAGCCTGTGTGCTAACTCTGCCCCGTTCCCTGCTCCTCGAGGCACCCCATGGTACCCCTGACCGCAGCCAGGCAGACCCGGACTTTGCCTCCGAGGTGATGAGTGTGTCTGACTGGGAGGAGTTTGACAACTCCAGTGAGGACTAGAGCTCTGGAGCTAGTGTCAGAAGGGAAGGGTGGTGGGAGCGCTGAGGGCAGCCCAGGCCAGAGTACTTTACCCAAGGACACTGAGGTCCTTTCTCCTGCCACCCTCCCAATCCCTCCACCCCAGCCTCTGCTGGCGGCTCCTACCACCCTTCCTTCACACCAGCCTGTAGCAGGTATTTGCTGGGCTCTGTGTATTTGTGGCTGTGGATTACCCTGCAGGGGAAAGTGCTCTGGAAGGCTGTGTGTCCTCAAGGGATTTACCAGGCTTGGACAGGGTGTGCTGTCACCAGCTGTCTTGGCCTCCCTGTTCCCTGGTTCTGGTTCCTGCTGGGCTAAGAAGGTGCCCTTCTCCAAAGGGATCTGGGCACTGGCACCTGGGTGAAGGGGCTGAGGCACATTGAGCCCCTTTCTGTGGGCAGGAGGGGCTGGGGTGAGTCCTCCTACCCAACCCCTACAAGCTTGAACGATTATGAGCTTTCAAGGCCTGGATAGGGAGCAGAAATGCATAAAGATGCCTGAGACTGGTTCTAGTGACAGCATCCCTTACAGCTGAGGTTTTCTGATCCCATGTTGTTGATAAATGAAATAAATCATCTTACAAAAGATGTGAACTTTTCCTGTGGCCATGACCTCACTTCGTTTCACAGCCTGTCCAAGGCTGCAGCACTGGGAAGCGTAGCGTTCCATTCCAGGGTAAGAGCTGCTAAGGGCACAGCTCTGGTGTGGGAGCCAAGGCCGGAGTTGCTGAGCAGAGCAGTAGGAGGCCAAAAGACTGCCTTGGAGGGAAGAACACAGTACATCCCCCAGGCTAGAAGGGTATCACTCAGAAACCCACCCCAGTCTAGTGACAGATGGACACCTGGCCTGCTCAAGCACCTTCTCTAGTGAGGAGCTCTTCTCTGAACCCTTAACAATCCCTCAGCCCCAAGTAAAGCCCAGCCTGAGATCCAGGAAAGGAGCTCCAGCACCTTGGGAGATAGGCCCAGTCACAGTGGTTCCTCCCTACCTCCTGGAGCTGAGTGTATTCTGGGAGGAAGGAACTGCACTTCCTGCAGGTTCTCCAGGTGAGTTCTTAGTACATTGGTTCAGCCTGCTGGTGCAGCACATGGAACCTCTGGACCTCTCGAGACCACCAACTTTACCTCTGTACAGCAGAGCTTTTACCTGTAGATGATCTGTGACTTCCTAAGGCTGCACCCTCTCCCACTTGGCTGGGAAGAGCATGAGGACAGCTGAGTCTTCTCTGTCCCCTGGTGCCTTGTCCAGAGCCTCCTGCAGCTAGCACCCTGTCATGCATGGGAGAGAAGCAGAGGGGCATTGTGTGCCATTTGATGGGAGGAAGGGATGGGGAGAAGGACAAACAATACATTGCTCTGGGTTGTCCTTTCTAATATGTTAAGGGCTTTAGGGTGTGGGGGTAAGACCAGTGGGAATCACTGTCTGCTCCCAGAACTGTGTACATGACCTTCATCACTCTCTTAGGGCCTGGGTTCTCCTGGGGAAACACCCCCACCCCCTAACCCCAGTGTGACATCATGCATTTGCACTTCAGGGTGGCTAGCCCAGTGTTGAGCCATGTGGGTCACTTCCAATGGGACAGGATGGCCACATCTCCAGTGTCCTCTCCCCTACTCCTGAGGGTGAGGTGTTAGAACATGGGCGCAGGGTAGGAACCAGCACTGCTTGTCTCTGCCACCCCGTTGGAGGCCAGAGTAGCAGTTCCTGCAGACCCCAGAGGTTTCTGGGTAGTAGAGCATCATAAATGCCCCTCCATCCCCATTATCTTCAGTGTGTTCCAAGCTTGCTGGTGCTATCTTCCCATCCAAAGTCACCAAGGCATGGCCACAACTTTATGAGAGACCTATGGTCTGCGGAGGAGGAGGAAAGGGTCTATGACATTCCCCGTGACAGCTGAGAGAGCCATGGAAGGGATACTGAGAGTTAGGCAGCAGCCTGACCCTGTCATTACAGCCTCAGGGCCCAGCTTGGCATTTGTAGCTGTGCCTCCTATCACCTGCCCTTGGGCCTTGCCAGCTTACAGGCCCTGCATTCATGCCTTCACTTGGCTTGTTGCTTATCCCATTCTGCCTGCAAAAGCCTCACCCTTTGAAGTTGACCTCTGCAAAGCCATCCTGGCCAGAACTGGTCAGCTCAGGCTCTAGGCTCCCATGTTTGCCTGCATGGTGGTCAGTCATTTATGGGTGCCCAGGGGACCTATAGTTTCCTCATCCTGGTATTCATTTGTCACCAGGCCAGGAGGATAGATGATCATTCACTCCACCTGCACTGTCTCTGATAGTGATGTGGTTGGTGGTGGCTGTGACAGACATGGGCCCTGCCTTTAACAGTAGATCTTACCATCAACTGTAAGGTGGATGTGATAACACACGTGCAGGGGGCTGTGGATCTGAGTGAAAATGAGACTGAGACAAGGCTGGGGATGGTCCTAGTCCTGAAGTCAGTGGGGGACAGCCAGATGTAAGATTAAAAAGACTACTCGGGTGGTATATAGATGGGGGTGGGTAGAGATCTGAGACATTCAGGAGTGGGGGTATTGTCCATGTGGTGTTCCTCATAGGTGGAAATTTGGGGGCAAGGAGCAGCTATGGGGCAAGGGGAAAGGAGGTGATAGAGTTTAAGGTGCCTGTTCATGTACTCAGTCCAGCTGAGGTGAGTGCTTCCATCCCTAGAGTCTTTACCTCTAAAGCTGGGAGCTGGGAGGCCACAAGCTGCTGGGTAGACTCTGCTGGTCTCTGTTGGTGGATGGGCCCTGGCACTGGGAGGGCACTGCTGAGGTCAGGGCCATGCCCAGACGGAACTAACTGCCTAGAAGTGGTTGGCCTGTTTACTTGTCCCCAAGAAGTGTTTGCATGCGCGTGCGCGTGTGTGTGTGTGACTTTCCTTTCCAGTCCACCCAACTATTGCCTGCCTCTGGCCTTCCTCCTGTACCAGCATGAATGAGTTAGGGGCCCTAGCCTCGGAAGCCCCCTATCCTGTTCCTTCCCATTCCACCCTCCGCCAGCCTGCTGCCCTGGACCGGCCACTGGCCCAGCCAGCCTGGTGATGTTCACAGCCTTGGGCCTTTCAGCGGCTCTTGTTCCAACCCTCCTCCTCCAGTCCCACCTTCCACCCTGCTGGACTTCCACATAACTGAGCAAGGCTACCACTCCATCCTCTTCTTCACCAGTGTCCGCATTGCAGCCTGCTTCTCAGGAGAAAGCAGCTGCCCTCTCCCTGCTCATGCTCTCCCAACGTTCTAGTCCTCAAAAGACCAGCTCATCTTTGCTGGGACCTGGCTGACCCCCCCTCCCCAGGCCTGCCCACCTTCCCTGCCCCATGGGCTCTGAGGTTGGATCTACCCTCCATCCCCCAGAACACCAGGCACCCCTCTGCTTCCTCCTGGTCCCTTTAGGACCTGTTCCTCTGCGTTGGTCTTCTCCCCACTTCAAAGCAGTTCCTGTTCTACTCTGTGCTGTCATCCCTCCTCTCCCCTTCCCGGAGCTCCCAGGTCTCCAGCCCCAACTCCACCATCTGAAATTTTCCCTCTGGTGATTCAGCATCCTTTTCAAGCAGAATCCCTCTCCCAGGCTACCAGACCCTTTTCACCCTGACAATGATTGCAAGACCTCGTCCCTGGAGCTCTCCTTCAGGACATCTCTCCAATACATCCCTACCGAGATGTCCTTCGTCTAAGCCTCTTGCCCAGACCAAGTCTACCCACAGGCCTCAAACATCCTGTTGGGTCCCTGCAGGCTTTGATTACACAGAGTGAGCGGGAGGAGCTGACCGCCCAGCGGGCACTACAGGGCTTAGTGGAGTGGGGTGCAGAGGCAGACTTCTGGCTTTAACTTGGGTCTTCTGCCTGCCGCCCTACCCTGTCCCGTTCCAGGGTGCTGGGGGAGAGGTGGGCTTTGGTGAGTCGCGCCCTTGTCCCCCACTCCCTTCCCCGCGCTGGCCTGGCCTCTCTGTGAGCGCGAAGGGGCCGCTTCTCAAGAAGGTGGGTGTCTGAGGAGGGAAGAGAAAGGCCCGGGACTCGGGGTTTTTCGGGCAGCCCCCCGAGGTCTCTCCCTCCTCCAACGATCGGCGGGCACCTTCTAAGTTAGCCCCTAAGTTTGAGAACTGCCGCGTGGGGGCGGGGGCCGCGCTGAGGGGCGGTGGCGCGGTCGGAGGGTGGGGTCTGGCGCGTGGGGCGGGCGCTGCCGCCTGGCCGGCCGCGGCTGGCCCGGGATCAGGGAGCCGATGTGGAATTTCCTGCCCGGCCCGGCGCCCCTCCTGCCGCCCCCCGCCCGGCCGCGCACTCCGCTTCCGGCCGCTCTCGCTGCGGCCGCACCCGCGCCCGCCCCGCGCCTGCCCCGCGCCGTATGGAGGGCGCAGGGCCCCGGGGGGCCGGGCCGGCGCGGCGCCGGGTAGCCTGGGGGCCGCCGCCGCCGTTGCTGCTGCCGCCGCTGCTGCTGCTGCTCTGGCTGTTGCCCGGCCCCGCGGCGCCCCAGGAGCTGAACCCGCGCGGCCGCAACGTATGCCGTGCGCCCGGGTAGGAGCCCAGCCTGGCTGGGGGAGGGGGCCCAGGGGGACGCTCGAGGTCCGGGGAGAGGAGGCGCCTGGTGTCGCGTGGAGGAACACCCGGGACCTCCTTACGCCATACGTGCCGGCCCCTTCAGCCACCCTCCCCGACGCCTGCTCTGCTCCAGGCCGAGCCTGGGCGCCGGCCACTACGGAGCATCTGAGGATACCCTGGACGAGAAGTCCGATGAGGGGAGAACAGAGTGCAGTGGACGCCGGGAGGGGTGACACTCAGTGTATGAGACTTCAGACTTAGAAAAAGGGACCCTTAGGCAGGTTGTGAAGGCCGTAGGGAGACGTTGGGTAAAGGAATTCCAAGCAGATGGAATGGCATGTGCAAAGGCCCAGGGCACAAGTGTGACTGCAGCCAAGAGGGAGGGTGAGGAGAGACGGAGCACTGCTCCAGGGAGTTGGGAGCCGGGGAGGTCTTGGGGAAGGACAGATACGAGTCTTAGAGGGTGCGAGTGGGAGGAGAAGGGTGGTAATAGAGGAACCTACACTTGGAGGGGACCAGAAGCGGGAATTGAAAAGACAATGACGTACATTGTCGGGAGGATGAGAGTACTGGGGCGCCACGAGGAGGCTGCTAGGGAAGCCAGTGTGGGACAGGCAGGGGACCAAACCCTGCTGGAGGGCAGGGGGCCCAGGGCCTTGCGCGGTGGATGAAGATCAGAGAACAGGACACTAGGATTGAGCAGGGGTCGGAGAACCTGATCCGCCAGTCAGAGGCCACGGTGAGGTCTAGAACATCTCCGCGCAGAGGTTAAGGAGCTGGCGTGTGGGGTGCCTTGGCACGTGCTGGGAGGCGCCGCACGGGTGGGAAGCTGGAGGAGGCGGCCGCGGGGCTCCGGGCTGGGTCCCGTCAGGGCGCTATAAGCCATAGAGCCCTGGGAGGCCGCGTCCGGGGGCTCGGCGGCCGCGGCAGACAAGGGGCTGTGAGGCGGCCGCGCGGGGTTTCCGAGCTCTGATCCCGAGGCGCGCAGACCCCTCCCCACTTTGAGCCCCGCCTCCGGGGCGGGGGCCGGCTTGGCCCGCCATCTGCTTCGTATCGACGCCGCTGCCGCCTCCCGAGCCTCCCGGGCCTCCGGGGCCTCCCCGGCCCCAGGAATGCAGCGGCGGCGGCGGGCGGGGCCGTGCCTGGAGAGGGGGAGGGCGTGATGGACGCCAGTCCTGTCTGCCTAAGCGTCCTTGCCATTGGGATCAGAGATCCGGTGGCAGGCTCGAGCTGTCGGGAGCCTGAGCCCTTTGCTCCCATTCCTCATTGCCCAGAGACCTCCCCATGAGACGGCCTTTTCCAGTAGCCGAGAGTCTGGGTTTGGGTTTCAGATCCTAGTGCTACCTCTCCTCACTTGTGTGGCTCTGGGCAAATCGCTTACCCTCTCTGGTCCTGGCTTTACCTCTGTCAAACGCAGTTGGTGATGGCCCGCATCTCATGGAATGGAGGTGGAAAGACTGCAATCTTATTAATGGAAAGGACAGCCACTCTGGGCACTGCCCAGGTGAGGTCTGAGGCCAGCTCTTTCATTACCTTCCCACGGATCCCACGGTAGTTCTCTTTCCCAGAGGCAGGAGGAACAGGGGAGAGTAGTGAACACTCAGCCAGTAAAATCCCATGCACCTCGTGTGTGCGGGGCTGTTGCTGCAGAGATACAGCAGGGGAGACAAATGCCCCTGTCGCTGAGGTGGAGACTTAAGGCAAGTCATCTGACATCTAGCAAGTGTTGGGGAGGAAGTGTTCGATTGCAGAGTGCTGTTTCCTTTATGGTGATCTGGGAGACACAGAGAGGTGATGAATGGACAGAGGCCCATGGGAGAGGAGGCAGAGCCCTGTAATGTCTGGGGCAAGGACTGAGTGCAGAGGGCTTGCTGCAAGTGCAGGAAGGACCATGGAGGCTGGGCAGAGCCAGGGACGAGGTTGGTGGGGTGAGGCTGAAGGGAGGGTGGGCTGACCACAGGGGTGTCTGCCCAATGCTCAGAGGACTTAGGCTTTTTGTTTGAGGGCCATGGGAACCCCTGGGGGCTTTGCACAGAAGACGGACAGGATCTGACCAAGGGTGACTGCCAAATGGCAGGGAAACTGGGAGCAGGAGGGTGGAAGGTGAGGCCAGTTAGGGAGTCAGGAGAAACCAGGAAGAGCCAGGGTGGCTCACAGGGCTGGGGCAGGGAAGGGAGAGAAGTGGCCTGTCTCATCTTAGATCCAGTTTGGGAGGGTGAGCCATGGATCTGGCATGTGCTGTGAGAGTGTGGAGTCAGGGACACCTTTGGCGAGTCAGGGCTTCCCTGAGACGGTGCGAGGCTAGTTCAGTATTGGGAGGAGGGCACCCCTGGAGAATCCTAGGCATTGTCAGTGTCTTGAGAGGACCCAGTGAGCCTGAGGGAGCTATTGCAGATAGAGGAGAGGAGAGAGTCAAGTGGGGCAGAAACCGTAGGAGGCGTGTCGGGGTGGGAGGCAGACAAGAGCTGAACAGATATGGGCACCCAGGTGGCATGGCAGGCAGAGGCTCCTCCTGACTGGACTGGGGAGAGAATGGGGACAGACATTGGCACAGTGGGAAGCAGTGCTCTCAGGCTTTGCTAAGCAGCATGGTCAGGTTTAAGATCATGGTTTAGGTTTAAATCACAGCAGCTTTGTTTCAAATAACAGTGACATATGGAGGGGGCAGCCTGCAGCATGGCCGGCTTGCCCAGGGGCCTGGATCCATCCAGGCTCCCTATGGTCTCATCAACTTGGGGACAGCCTCCTGTCCCAGGCCATGTTTCTCTTCATCTCACTTTCTTAAGATCTTGGAAGAATGAGCTTGCCATCCCAGCCCAGCCTTGTTTGTCAGCCCTTCCCAGAAGGGAAGACAGCTGTCCCACATCTTCCTGTTCTTGGTGAACCCACATGGGATCCATCCTGCTGGGGTGGTGCTTGGGGCTGGTTGTGCTGGGGGGACCAGGTGAACTCAGGGAATTTTGGGGGACTGCTCAGCATGGGCTAGAGAGTGGACTATACAGCCTTGGCTGAGCTCTTAGTTTGTGCCAAATGCTTGACATATCTTGGCTTTCTTAATCCTCCTGCTAAACCCATGGACCCCATTCTACAGATAAGGAACCTGAAGCTCAGAGAAGTTAAGTTTTGTGCCCAAGGTCACACAACAAATGGCAGACCCAGACATCAGATCCAGCTTAGTGGGGCCGTAAAACCAGGCTCCTAACCACAGAGTCATGGGGGCAAGGCTGAAGGTGATTAGTGCTTCTAGCGCCATCCCAGCGGGCCTTCTGCCTGCTGGAGGACACCTGCAGAGGCTCTCCTCCCAGAGACCTGGGTTCAAAACTAGCAGAAAAGGCAGGAGGGAGATGGGCCTGCAGACCTAGGCCTTCCCTTTCCCAGCCTGGCCCTCTCCCTCAGGGTCCCCAGACCCCCTCCCAACCTCCTCCCACCATCACATCCCAGTTCTAGATTCAGATCCTTCTGAAGAAGCACATCCTTTGGCTCCTGTGTGCCTTTAGGATTTGGACGAAGTTCTTCAAGGTCTGATGGGGCCCTATGAACCTGCAGAAACCTTTTCAGCCTCCTTTGCCCCGCGCCCCCAAATGTGGGCACATCTCAACCCTTTTGCTCCTCTCCAGTGGTTATCCCTTCACTTGGGCAGGGCCTCCAAACCTTTGTGCCCACACACCCCATCAGCCCAGGGTTTTGGAGGCTGTACTACCCCAAAATGTGACAGTTATAAATTATTTACCTCCTACTGAGGCAAACATCATGTACCTTGTAAAGCCAAATAAAATTAAATAAGGTTTTTAAAATGTATTAAGTAGACGCTCTAATATGTCCTTCCTCCTCCCTACCTCACGCTCTGGTGCTCTGGCGCCCTGCCAGTTTTACCTTCCTTACTCCCATGGAGGACCCCCCAGATGTGCCCCTTCAGAAGGCCCCTCCACTAAGTGGACACCTCACTGTGTCCACACTCACCTCGCCCAGAGGCTGCACATCTGCCTTAGAACTTAGCCCCAACTCTGCATCCTGGTGTTTCTGTCCAACCCAGCCAGTCCCAGCACTGTCCAGGTCATGTCACATCTGGATCCCTGACACCCATCCGGCCAGTCTCCTACCCCGGGGATGGATGCCACACTTGAGCAGTTCCAGAAGGCCCAGGGAATTCTCCCCAGTCCCCACCTCAGTGCTGCTCCTTCCAGAACATGCGGGGTCCCTTTTCTCCAGCCTACTGGATGAGGGAGAAGGGCACAGAGGAGTAAGGTGGGGTGGGGAGGGTGGAGAGACCCCTTGTAAAAGGGACTGGGAAGTTCTTGGAGATTGGGTCTGTTGGTGGTCTCCCCTCTGCCACCTCCCAGTATCCGATTCCTGGAGGCTGGAATGTGTGTCTTTCTTATTCTCTGGGACTCTCCCAAACCTAAAACCTATAACAGTACCTGGCACACAGCAGGACCTCGGTAACCACATCTCTAGGGCAGAGTGAAGGTTGCTGGGGAGCCCCAGGGAGGACGGGATTGGGGCTCAGGCTCAGGCGCCCTCTCTCTGCCTGCAGCTCCCAGGAGCCCACGTGCTGCACCGGCTGGAGGCAGCAGGGGGACGAGTGTGGGATCGGTGAGTGGGGCATCATGGGGACCTGGGCAGTGGGTGGGGGCTGGACACACCGCAACTCCCGCCCCTCTTAATCTGCAGCGGTGTGTGAAGGCAACTCGACGTGCTCGGAGAACGAGGTGTGCGTGCGGCCGGGAGAGTGCCGCTGCCGCCATGGCTACTTCGGTGCCAACTGCGACACCAGTGAGCGCGGATCCCAGTGGGCGCTGGGCAGTGGGGCAGGATCCTATAGAGACAGGCGGGGCCTGTGAGTGGGGCGGGGTCTGATCCGGGAACTGAATCCAGCGTGGGGGCGGGTCCTCAGAGGCGGGGGTGCAAAACGCAGGCAGGTTCAGGAGGGGTCTCGGTTCCCTCCCTCTCTGCTCGCCCCTGCAGAGTGTCCGCGCCAGTTCTGGGGCCCCGACTGCAAGGAGTTGTGTATCTGCCACCCTCACGGGCAGTGCGAGGACGTGACAGGCCAGTGTACGTGTCACGCGCGGCGCTGGGGAGCACGCTGTGAGCATGCGTGCCAGTGCCAGCACGGCTCGTGCCACCCGCGGAGCGGCGCGTGTCGCTGCGAGCCTGGCTGGTGGGGCGCGCAGTGTGCCAGCGCGTGCTACTGTAGCGCCACGTCGCGCTGCGATCCACAGACGGGCGCGTGCCTGTGCCACGCAGGCTGGTGGGGCCGCAGTTGCAACAACCAGTGTGCCTGCAACACGTCGCCGTGCGAGCAACAGAGCGGCCGCTGCCAGTGCCGTGAACGCACGTTCGGCGCGCGCTGCGAGCGCTACTGCCAGTGCTTCCGCGGCCGCTGCCACCCTGTGGACGGCACGTGCGCCTGCGAGCCAGGCTACCGCGGCAAGTACTGCCGGGAGCCGTGCCCTGCGGGTTTCTACGGCCTGGGCTGCCGTCGCCGGTAAGTTTGGGCCCCCAGTTCCGCTCGCGAGGGGGTTAGGATGAAGGGTGGGCCGCCTAAGGTGGCCGAGGTGAGGCGGCTCCCGGCCCCGCCTAGCCTCCCGCCCCTTTCCCAGATGCGGCCAGTGCAAGGGCCAGCAGCCGTGCACGGTGGCCGAGGGCCGCTGTCTGACCTGTGAGCCCGGCTGGAACGGTACCAAGTGTGACCAGCCGTGCACCACTGGCTTCTACGGAGAGGGCTGCAGCCACCGCTGTCCGCCGTGTCGCGACGGTCACGCTTGCAACCACGTCACCGGCAAGTGTACGCGCTGCAACGCGGGCTGGATCGGCGACCGGTGAGCAGCCCGTGCCAGAATCGGCCCCAGCCCCGCCTCCCCCAATGCCCTCCACGGAGGGCATTATGGGATCTGGGTTTGTTTGCATCCATTTCCGCCGACACCCCCCACCCCTTGCGTTCCGAGGTGCGAGACCAAGTGCAGCAATGGCACTTACGGCGAGGACTGCGCATTCGTGTGCGCCGACTGTGGCAGCGGCCACTGCGACTTCCAGTCGGGGCGTTGCCTGTGCAGACCTGGCGTCCACGGACCCCAGTGAGTGCCCGGGGACCTAAAAAAGGGCGGGGGGTACGGACACGGGGCTCCAACCAGACCCCCGGTGCTGCTATGTTGGCCAACAAGGTGAAACTTTAACCTTGGCCTCCTTACCTCAGCTAGGGAGTGACCAAGGCTCTTTGGGGAAGTTTTCTGCCTTGGTGTGGAGCCCGCACTTTGAGAGGAATCCGGAGACCAGTTCAGGCTGTGTTCAGTGGGCTTCTAAGGACTGCAGGGCTGAAGTGACCCGGAGCTGGTATAGCGCAAGCAGGACTTCCACTTACAGCCCAGGGTCTGGTCTGGCAGCCCCTCTTCCCACCTACGCCAGAGTCAGCTCCAGAAATGGGCACTGCGGGTACTACATACAGCCTGTCCCCTAGACCCCCACATTCATTTCCAAAACACTGATCACCCATTGTGTGCCAGGAGTTGAGAGTGGGCATCAATTCCTAGAGAATGCTCAGGGACCGGGGCTGGCTGGCCGCGGAGGCGAGGGCGAGAGGCATCATGGAGGATCGCTGTGGTCCTCACTGATCCTGTGCCCCCCACAGCTGTAACCTGACGTGCCCACCGGGGCTCCACGGCGTGGACTGCGCACAGGCCTGCAGCTGCCATGAAGACTCTTGCGACCCGGTCACCGGTGCTTGCCGCCTGGGTGAGTGGGTAGAGGGGGGCATCCCATTGTGGGATAAGCGGGGTATCGACACCGATGTTGACTGACCCTGTGCCCCCCACAGAGACCAATCAGCGCAAGGGCGTGATGGGCGCGGGCGCACTGCTCGCTCTGCTCCTTGGTCTGCTGCTCTCGCTGCTCGGCTGCTGCTGCGCCTGCCGCGGCAAGGACCCCGCGCGCCGGTGAGGCCAGACACGGTCCCACTCTTTCTAGGGTTCAGGCAGCGCCCTTTTTGGTGGTGCTTCGGGACCTCAGCCCACTCCCAGAGCCCGGACTCTGGCTCGGTCCGTGGGGCGTGCCCCTGCCCTCTCTTGTTCAGGCCCCTTCCTCTTCATTTATCCGCTCCAGTCGAGATCGAACCTCCCTCCCCAGGCCCCGCCCCATCCCGCCCCTTTACTCAGGCCCCGCCCCCGCAGGGAGCTCTCACTTGGGAGAAAGAAGGCGCCGCAACGGCTGTGCGGGCGCTTCAGCCGCATCAGCATGAAGCTACCTCGGATCCCACTCCGCAGGCAGAAGCTGCCCAAGGTCGTAGGTAAGAATATTGGCATGAGGCCTCTGGGTAAACACCTTCTGACGGCTCTGGGAAATGGGTGTGAAGGGGTCGGTATGGGAAATGCCGGGCCTTGAGTGTGGATGCGGGAGGGCATGGGGAGGAACGACCAGAGGCAAGAAAAGAGGGGATGATGGCACGCGCGAGCCCAGGGAGGAAGGTAAGAGGCCTACGTCTGCAGGCGGCTGTGGGGGCGTGAGTGTGATTGCAGTTGGGGTGCGATGAGGACGTATGGACATCTGGGTCGAGCAGATCCCCTGCAGTCTGTAGGAATACCCTGTAAGCCCTAGTGCCTTCACATGGAGCTGCAGGGGAACTGTGGAACTCCTGTACGGAATTAGTGGCACAAGGAAAAGACCCACCCCCTTGCCTGTCCCCACTGCAGTGCCCTGGGTCCTTCTTGGAAAGTGGAAAGTGGGCAAGGTGGCCCCCAACTCTACCTCAGGACCCTGGATGGGGGGCGGGGGAGTGTTGCTTCTTTCCATCTGACACACACTAGGGGTGGACTCTCTCTTCCTCTTTCCTGCTTGTTTCCAAAGATGAGAGGGAGGAGGAGACTCAGTCTTCTGGTAGGTAAAGATGGAGACAGTTGAGAAACCCCTTGGCCCCCCTAGCAGAGTGGGATCTTTGGATATAGGTATAGGAGCTAGACCCCACATCCCATCTATGAAATGGGGGACAGGTCAGCCAGCCTCTGGGATTCTCCTATCGTGGAATCTGCATCTGTGGAAGCCAGGCCTGGGGTGCAGCCTATTGAGATGAGCTAAGCCAAAGGTGGCCTCACCACTGAACATTTGGGCTCAAAAATGCTCAATGGCTCCCTGGGTTCCACAAGGCAGGGTGTGAAGCATGGCCTGAAGACTCTGGTGGCCTGTACCAGCCAGGTGTTCCCTCTGGCCTTGTCTCTTTTCCCAACACTTCAGCCCAACCTTTTGCAGCTCTCCGGCTGCACACACTAGCCTTGTACCTTTGAGTATGTTCTTTTTTTTGGATTCTCCACTGCCCATTCTTCAGCCCTGGCCTAGTGTCACTCAGTCTTAGGGTAGGCTGGTGCTCCATCATTTGTGGCAGCAGGGATATGGAGGGCACAGGCTAGGGAAGGATGGGGCCCCTGGCAGCTGTGCCTCCCTCCTTCCCCAGTGGCCCATCACGACCTGGATAACACGCTCAACTGCAGCTTCCTGGAGCCACCCTCGGGGCTGGAGCAACCCTCACCATCATGGTCCTCCAGGGCCTCCTTCTCCTCCTTTGACACCACTGATGAAGGCCCTGTGTACTGTGTACCCCATGAGGGTGAGTACCACTCTGCTTGGGCCTCATTACAGCCCAGTGAAATACTCTAGCTTAAAAGACCTCTGTGCTCTGGGGGACAGGCAGCGTGGAGAGGAAGAGTATGGTGATGCTATTAACTGAGGGGTTGGACACACTGAGGCTGCAGAGCCAGGTTTTGTGCTCCCTAGTGCCAAACTAGAGTGGAGTCTGGGGAGATGGGTGGACTTTGTATTCTTTAGCCATGGCCTAGGTTCTCTTCTGTGGGAGACCAGGCAGAGAGAAGGTTCTGGGCCTGTGTAGGAAGTGGCTGAGGAGACAGGAGGGGAGATCTATAGAATATGGGTGCACACCTTTGCCTGAAGCCTTGGCCCACAAACAGCAAGGACCCTGACTGGCTGCGATTCTGGCCTCTTTCCTCCTTTGACCATCCCGCTTGGTGATCTTGGGCAAGTGATTAATCTGAGCCTTCGTAGCCTTATATCTTAAAGAAGGATAATGAATCACCTTATATATAGGTGTTCAAGGGTCGCCTTTGATAATTGTGGCCCCTAGACTGGGGGATGTTGTGGGGGAGGATTTCAAGGTCAGGCTGACATCCGGCTTCAGCTGGGAACCTGCCCTTCACCGCCACCCTACTTCTGCCAGCAATAAGCCACAGGCTCTGGGGCTAAGAAATAGGTTTGTGGTTAGTGCTGTGAATGCGCCAGGCATGTTTGTATGCCAGGGCGACCGAGCACCAACCGGGAAGGAGGGAGGAAGGGAGGAAGAGGGGAGGAAGGGAGGAAGAGGGAAGGCGAGGATTTAGCACCTGAAGTCTGGACCACCTCACTCTTCCTTTGTCAGAGGCAGCAACCGAGAACCGGGACGCCGAGGTCTCCACCGTCCCTGCCGAGGCACAGGTGCCATCTCTGGCGCCAGTGACCGTGCCGGCATCCTCAGAGGAGGTGACCCCCCTCCCCGCGTCTTCTGACAGCGAGCGGTCGGCGTCGAGCGTAGAGGGGCCTGGCGGGGCATTGTACGCACGCGTGGCCCGGCGCGAGGCCCGGCCGGCCCGGGCCCGGGGAGATGCTGGAGGCCTGTCGCTTTCGCCATCACCCGAGCGCAGAAAACCGCCACCACCCAACCCTGCCACCAAGCCCAAGGTGTCCTGGATTCATGGCAAGCACGGCGCCGCCGCCACTGCTCGAGCTCCCTCACCGGCACTCCTGGGCCCCGAGGTGGCACCCAGTCCTAGCAAGAGGAAACGGACGCCCAGTGACACGTCTGCGCGGCCGGACGAGCCCGGCAGCCCAAGGGCCCGCGACCCGACGCCACGGCCCCCGGGGCTGGCCGAAGAGGGGCCAGCCCTCGCGGCGCCCTCGCCACCCAGGGCTCGGGCGCGGGGCCGCGGCCCTGGCCTCTCAGAGCCTACGGACGCTGGCGGTCCCCCGCGCAGCGCGCCTGAGGCTGCCTCCATGCTTGCCGCGGAGCTGCGCGACAAGACTCGCAGCCTGGGCCGCGCCGAGGGGGCCCCGAGCACACAGATCCCCCGGGAGAAGCCAGCGCCGCCGCAGAAGGCTAAGCGTTCGGTTCTGCCCGCCTCGCCGGCCCGCGCACCCCCTGCGCCTGAAGCCCCAGGGCTCGAGAGGGTCGCGTCCGGTGCGCCTGTGCCCGACACTCCCCGGAAGAAGACCCCCATCCAGAAGCCACCGCGCAAGAAGAGCCGGGAAGCTGCGGGAGAGTTGGGCAGGGCAGGCGCGCCTACTCTGTAGCAGGCGGCGGCCGGCCGCGCCCGCAGCTTCCCCTGGCTTCGCAGCGCTGCTTGCCACCCCGCGTTGTGCGCCGGGCTGGCATTTCCGCGGTAGCCTAGCACAAGCCGAGATCCGAGCAGCAGGGAGGGAGACTGCGTCTTATTGGCTCAGTCCCTGGCGGAGGCTCCCTGATTGAAGCTCTAGGCTCTGGCGGGAAAGCCCCATCGTATAGGTCGAAGCATGACAGGCTCTTAGCTGGCGACTTCCTTCCCATCAACTGAATTATGGAGAGCTCTGGCCAGCCGGGGTCTCAAATGCCAGAACCCGCGGATTCTGCCTAGAGACCACCTCCTACAAGCCAGGTGTGCTCTTGGCTCGGGCTGCCGTCTCATTGGCTGAGACCAGAAGCACTTATGCTCCCGCTGCCTCTTATTGGCCAGGGCCTGGCGCCTCTGGCTGTAGTCTTCTTTCCTCGACCCAGGATACTTCCATTGGCCCCGCCCCAGGGCATCTGCTTGACCTGAGCCTGGGGAGTAGGGCGGGTCTCTGTTCCTCAGGGGGCTCAACACCCTGGGCTCGGCCCTTTCCATCCTACCCTTCCTAGCGCCCCCTTGCCCCAGCCTCCCCAGCCCTGGCCCCTCAGCTGTCAGCTGGTTTTGATGGCCTTCCACCACCCCACACCCCGCTGGGAATCCGAGGGGCACTCCAGTAACCTGAAGAGACATATTTATAGGCCCCCGGCAGGGCTGCTTCCACCCCATCTGGGTGCCCCAGGATGGGCTCCACCGGGCTGGGCTTGGCCGAAGCTTTCTTAATAAAGTGCCTTTCCCTCCCACTGTGCTCTGACTGCTTCCTATATGCTGGGCCTCAGACAAAACTGTCTCACCCCTGCAAGTTGCATGTGACCTCTTCTAGCCAGCACTCACACCTCCAGGACCCCTGAACCTAAGTGGAGCCTGGGAGTCCAGGTGTGGGTCTCCTGGGACCATATTGGAAGAGAGTCGTGCCCATATTCCTATCATTTGTTTATCAAGTTTATTGCCCACCCCATTATAGACTGGTGGCCCAGATGAAGAATGGGTCAGAACAAATTGGGTGGAGTCCCTTGGCTGTAAGGAGCAGGTGAGTGGGGCTGTATCTGACCTATGCTTTCCTCACTGACCACTGCTGTTAACACTTGGGGGTTCTGAGCTGTTTAGTGTGGCTGGGTCATGTGGCTGAGGCCAGAGGGCAGTGGGCCATGGGCACAGTCTCCAGCTGGGCCTCATCTGGCACAAACAAGATGATCTGGCACTGCACAGAGCTCTGCTGTCCGCCTCAATGGTCTCCTTGTCCTCAGCCGGAAACTCTCACCCACCCCGTCTGCAGGAGGTGGGGAAAGAGGGAAGGGAGCAGGCCTGGCCCAGAGCCCTGGCTGGCCTCGCAGGCAGGCCCCTGCTGCCCATTCTCAGCCAACTTCCTACTCTGGCCTGAACTTCTATTTGACCATTTATCCTCCAGTGTCTTCACTGATTCTGGCCCTTGGGCAGGCTTCCCAAGTGTCCTTCCTGAGCTATAGAGCCTTACCTTTCTGTGGCATCTATTGTCCTCCATCCATCTGGGCTCCTGTCTCCCTGCTTCTGCATAGTGGGCCTCTTCCCCATCTTTTGAAGCCCAGCAATTTCAATCAGGAGAGTCTGCCAGGATTCTCCAGTCATCTCCCCACCCCTGCCCTGAAGCCCACAGCACTGCACGAACCTGACCAGTGCAGGCACCTCAGGGATCTCGCCTTGCAACTCTCTCACCCTCTGACTGGACCACGTTGAGGTCAACTTCAGTGACCCATACAGGAACTAGCTACCTGAGAGGAGATGGCCTCATGCTTCTAGCAGGACATCTGACAGGGCTTGTATAGACACAATCTGCATCTGGTCTGGTCAGGCAGCACGAGGAATGCGGGCTCCTTGTCTGCAGGGCACGCTGCTACCCTCAGGTCAGCTGTGCACCCTCGCAGCTGTGGTCCTGTGGCTAGCCTGCTTCTGATTCATTCAGGCACCAGGCCATGCTGGCTGCTGGTGTTGAGAACACAGGCTCAAATTTGGCCAGGAGGGGCAGATGTCCAGCTGGGCCAACAAGGGCAGGGCAGTGACTGAGGGGAGTGGGGCTAGGCAGTGCAGTGGCTCAGGTCACACTCTTGCTAGACCCCCACCCCAGTACCACCACTTGTATACTGCTGCTCCTGACCCCTCACCCCTAGCTAGCTCTATCTCTCCCTCTCCCACCAACTTGGATGAGCATACTGGGGAAACGAGGGTGGTCTCATTGACCAGGCCTTTCATGGGGCCCCTCCTCCCCATGCCCTGGGAGCTCTCCAGGCATCCCAGACCCCATCCATCAGGAAACCTTCTGTGTGGGTGCCTCTCATATTTTCGGAAGCCAAGTCTCTGCTGCTTGCCGCTCTGTGGGCAGATTCTGTGGCCTAGAGGCCAGGTAAGGCCCAGGCCAAGAATCCCTCCAGGATGATTCAGGTGGTCACCTGGGGCAGGAGCTGCTGGGACCCCTAGAATCCCCCCTGCCCAAGATGTACTCCCTCCCCACCCCCTCAGGCCTACAGCAGTGCCAGCTCCCAGGGCAGGCGCCACAAAAGGGAACCGCGGCTGCTGGAACTTTCGTTGCCATGGGGACAGGGACCACAGGACCCACATCTGGTAGCGATTGAGGAGGAAAAATTATGAGTCGTGGAAAACGCAAATATTTTTTGTAGCACAGAGCACAAAGAAGCAGAGGAATGTGGGACTGGAGAAGGCCTGAGCCCGGCCGGGTTCCAAACAGGGCTGTAGCACACAACACACAGACAGGGTTACACACATGCACCACCTGATACACAGAAACACTGAGAGCACAAAATACACCCCAGACCCATAGAAACACCAAGACTGACACACTCACTGCAACATATACCACCCATATACAACCAGACCCCAAGAAACATTCCCACTCCAACACAAACACACAATCCGCCACACACAGAAACACAGACAGAAACACACCCTGCAACTGCACACATACACACTGAAAGAACCATGGAAACACTGGGAGCACAATGCACTGCAATGAACATACACATACAGCCAGCCCACAGGAACACAGGAAGGCATTCTCACCCTTCGAAACCCACACACACAGTCCAGCTGATGCAAAGAACAGAAGACTCACTCTGCAATATACACTATGTACCACCAGATTCAGGCACGCTAAGACAGACACTCACTGCAGTGCACACACACCACAGGCCACAGGGAAATCACAACATAGATACAACCTTGTAACACACACACACACAATCAAGTTATAGAAGCATTGAGAGAGATACAGACCCTGCAACACACACACACACACACACACACACACACACACACACACACACAGCCCAGACCCACAGAAGCACTGAAATGCATTCACTCTGCAATCATACATACCCTCCATCAGTGACATCCAGATGGACACATGCTGAAACATACACAAGTCACCAGACAAACAGAAATTCTGTGACACACACGCAACCTGCAACACCTGTACACTGCAACAGATCCACAGAAACATTGAGACACATACCATATAAACACATCACCTGACACAGAGAAACATGGAAACAGACACACCAAGAAACACACAGTGCAGCAGCCACACATAGCCCACCAGGCCCAACTAAATGCCGAGCTAGGCCCTCACCCTGAAACACACACACTCTCTCTCTCTCCCCACTAGATACACAGATACGAGTTCTGCGTGCACCCTATACACACACAAGCACACCTTCAGACACACAGAGCACTGAAACAGACACACGCAGTGGACACATGCAATCCATCAAGCATGCAGACACATCGAGACAGGCTGACAAAACTGAAATTTTTCTGAGCCCCATGCTCACGAAAAGCAGTGCTGGTTGAGAAACCCCCCTCTTCTTCTGTGCTTTGAGAAGTGGCTGATCCTAAAGAGCCACTTTGGCCTCAGTCTTGACTCCCTTGTTTACTTGCCTCTAGAAACACCCAAACCCTTCCTTTCCTTGGAGACATTTCTCATTAGTGAACTTTCTTCCTGTTGCCGTAGCCCGAATAAAATCATCTCCCTAAGTGTCTGCTGCATTTCCGGAACCCCATGGTTCTAGGGCCCCCACTTAGCATGGAGTGGACTTCGCCTTCGGGTCTCTGTTCACTCCTTCCAGGTACTGGGCCTCTTGGAGTCTTCTGTGCCACTCCTGACTGGCAATCCCAGGCCCCATGGAGAGTTCCTCTCTGGTCCTGTGCTCTGGACTCTTGTCCATCAACACATGCTAAGAATTTGATTTTTTTTTCTTTTTGAGGACTTGCTGATATCTGGTACTAGATTCTTTTGGTTTCATGGTCTGACCATTTGCTCTCGTCTCTGTTAGTCTTTTCCATTTGTCTATTTGTCTGTTTTGAGCTTAAATCAATTAAGAGTTTGTACCCACTGGGAAGACGATTTGGAGATATGGCTGACTGATGGAAAGAGTTGTGCTGTCACGAGTTTTCCTTAAGATTGGTGGGAGAGGCTGTATGAACAGGTAAGCGAGTGGGTGCTTGTGACATACCCAAAGTTGGTATACTTTGGAAGGCTCACCCAGACACTTGGCAATATCTCCTGAAATGGCAGTGATATATGGGGTATATAGAAGAGCAGAAGACTGAATGCAGAGAGCCAGACTCAAAAGACATGTGAAGTTGGGGCCCACGAGGAGGAAGAAGAGGGCAAGTGGAAGTGTAAGAGGAAGTCTAGATGGAGAAGAAACCTGATGGGGTACAGTGAGGCATGGACTGGGGATGATTGCACCTGGGATCATCATCAGGGACAGTCCATCTTCTGGGGAGATCACTGCTGGATGAGTTCAGTTGTAGGGCAGAAGTTACTTGGTTTAGTCAGGAAGTTGGTTAGTTTTACAATAGCTAATATGTGAAAGCAACTCAAGTGTCCATAGACCAGAAGTGTATCCAAATAATGGAACAATATTCAGTCTTAAAAAGGAAGGAAATTCTGACACACGCTACAACATGAATGAACCTTGAGGACATGATGCTAAATGAAATAAGCCCGTCACATATATTGTATGAGTCCGCTTATGTGAGATACTTCAAGTAGTCAAAATCATAGAGATGGAAAGTAGGATGATGGGTGCTAGGGACTGTGAGGTGGGGGGACAATGAAGAACTGTTGTTTAATAGGTAGAGTTTCAGTTTTATAAGATGGCAAGAGTTATGGGGGTAGATGGTTTTGATGGGTACACAACATGAATGCATTTAATGTCACTGAACTTAAAAACGGTTAAGGGGAGTTCCCTGATGGTGTAGTGGCTTAGGGCTTCAGCGCTGGCACTGTCCGTGCTGCGGCCTGGGTTCGATTCCTAGCCAGGGAGCTACCCACATACCAAAAAAAATAAAAATAAAAAAAATAAAAATAAAAACGGTTAAGATGGCAAATTTTATGTAATGTATATTTTAACTTAACAACAATAATAAAAAAGAAGTTGGTTAGAGGGAGGTCAAGGGCTGCATTAAGTTCGTAATGACCTTGGTCCAGGAGTCATGGAAATGTATATCTGTAGCTGGGTAGTGACAAGGGGCTGCTGTTGGTGATTTGGTCATCACAAAGGCACCTGTTGTATATATCCCCACGTGAGACATTCTAGTGGCTTTTCATCCACTTCAAATTAAATTTTTAATATTCATCTATTTGTAAAAGTGAATATTCAGTATTTTTTTTAAAAAGCAATTGATATGCCTGGAAGTATTATTGACAGCACTCCACTGATTAGATTTAACAGTAGTTTCTTGCAATTATGGAACTTTCAGTCAGGAATTCAAGGATACCAGAAATTATGTTGAATCAGGCATTTAGCTTTTTAGTCTTCCAAGACCAAGGTCAAAGCTAAGTGGTAGAATATGGTTTAATAGGAAGACAAAGCACAAACTTTAGTTTTCATTATACCATAACAGACTAAAGTTTATATTTTCTTAGTCAATTTTTTGGAGTTTTTTTCTTTCCTTCTTGGTTTACTTTATTAAAAAAATAGACTTTGTTTTTTTCACTTTATTTTTCATTTATAGTTGACATTCAATATTATTTTATATTAGTTTTAGGTGTACAGCATAGTGGTTAGACATTTACATAATTTATGAAGTGATCCTCCTGATAAGTCTAGTACCCACCTGGCACTGTACATAGTTATTGCAATATTTTTGGCTATATTCCCCCCACCGTACTTTACATTCCTGTGACTATTACGTAACGACCAATCCCCTCACCTGTTTCACCCAGGTCTCAACACCCCTCCCGTTGGTAATTATCAGTTTGTTCTCTGTATCTATGAGTCTGTTTCTGGTTTTGTTGTTGTTTTTGTTCTTTAGATTCCACATATAAGTGAGATCTTTTGATATTTGTCTCTTTCTGTCTGACTTATTTCACTTAGCATAATATTCTCTAGGTCCATCCATGTTGTCAAATAAACTTCATTTTTTTAGAGCAATTTTAGGTTTGCAGCAAAATTGAGCAGAAGGTAAAGAGTTCCCACGTGCTCCCCGCAGCCCAGACTCTCCCACTAGCAACATCCCCCACCAAGTGGGACATTTGTTACAACTGATAAACCTACAGTTACAATTGATGAATCATCATCCAAAGTCCATAGTTTACATCGGGGTTTACTCTTGGTGGTGTCCATTCTATGGGTTTGGATAAGTGTGTAATGACATATGTCCACCGTTGTGGTTTCATACAGAGTAGTTTCACTGCCCTAACCTCCGGCAACCACTGATCTCTTTACTATCTCCATAGTTTTGCCTTTTCCGAATATCACATAGTTGGAATCGTACAGTATACAGCCTTTTTAGATTGGCTTCTGTCACTTATTAACATGTGTTTAGCTTCCTCCATGTCTTTTCATGGCTTAATAACTCATTTCTTTTCAGCACTGAATAATATTCCATTGTCTGGATGTACCACAGTTTACTAATCCATTCACTTACTAAAGGACATCATGGTTGCTTCCAGTGACATTTTATTAATGGTCTGACATGAAGTTTGAAAGGTGAGGTATGAGCATAAGTCACAGTGGACATTCTGCGTACATGGGCTGTTTTCTGTTTTCTGTGAGATGGACTTCCTAGTGAATTTAGACCAACCATTTAGGACTGCCTTTAACACTGCAAAACAGTTTACCCACCAGGTGGAAGTGGAGCAATAGTGCCATCTAGTGGCAGTATGGTGAAGAGCCCAAGTAAGTGTGGGTGACAGCTGAAATTCCAGCTCTCATGTTACCAAGTGGGGCCTATGCAGTTGGATGCTGTGTCCCAGGCCCACATTATTCCCCAAAGTAGGCATACACGGGTGAGGAAAGCCAGAAGCCTGGTTGATAGCATCTGTCTGAGACATCGAATAGACCTTGATCTACATGGGCATAGTGTAATCCAAATCTGGCTGGCCGCATGTTTTCCTAATGAAGATTGACTAGAGTGCTTGGGCGTTCATGCGTGCGCGCGCGCGCGCGCACACACACACACACACACACACACACACAGAACTGCCAGCCTGCTCAGGAACTTTTGGGGCTTCCAATTCTTGGGGTGCTCAGCAAAGTAATACGTTCATTGAACCAAGCCAGGCTGCATTTATAATTGGCATTCCTCCCCTAAAGTCCCCATTGGGTGAGGGCACATGCATGAATGTCTGTGGCATGGGGCAGGCCATAATCGTGTGATGGAGCAAGGAAAGGGCTGAGGTGGTACCCGTGAATGCTGCAGAGGGTGGATAGGACGTATCCATTCCTGTGAGCCTAGTGGATCCTGTGTAGCAAATGAGACATGCTGGCCAGTTAGGGCGTGGTGGCAGTTAACTCAGAGCCAGAACAATGCAGGCTCAAAAGCCAGTTAGTGCTTTTTTTTGTGGCCTAACTCATAATTGTTTATTATGTTTTGAAATTCTTTTTTTTTTTTTTTCTCTTGCTTACTGGTATGTGGGTAGCTCCCTGACTGGGAATCGAACCCAGGCCGCAGCACCGACAGCGCCAGTGCCAAAGCCCTAAGCCGCTACACCACCAGGGAACTCCCATGTTTTGAAATTCTGATGGAGCCAAATCACAGACATTTGTTTCAGTTTCTCTTTCTCTCCTTTTACAGGTGTGTGTGGTTTGAGATTGTTTCAGTTTCTCTTTCTCTCCTTTTACAGGTGTGTGTGTGTGTGTGTGTGTGTGTGTGTGTATTTTGAGGATAAACCTCAAAGATATCCTATACCTTCTCTAGGTCTTCAGTGTATCCTATAGGTAGGACATACTCATGGTCATGGCTTCCTCTTTCAGGGACTTCCAGTCAATATTGTCAGTATTAGGGTACTACCCCCTTCCATGGCAATTACTACCATGAGGACTTTAAGGCCCCAGGGCTAAGCTGGGAGCAGAGATGCCTTTTAGCATAATCACTAAATGTTGGTTCATTTTACAATGATCTCCGTCTGGTTATGGTGTCAACAGGTCCTTCAGGAAGGCACCAAGGTAAAATATTTACACAAATTATTTTTTAATAGAATTTCTTTTTAAAGCAATTTTAGTTTCACAGCAAAATTGAGCAGAAAGTAGAGATTCCTATATGCCCCTATCCTGACACAGGCACAGCCTCCCACCACTACTAACATCCTGCACCAGAGTGGGACATCTGTTACAATTGATAGCTTTCAAGTTTTGGCAGTTGTGAATAAAGCTGCTATAAATATCCACATGCAGTTTTTTTGTGTGTGGACATGTTTTCAATTCCTTTAAGATAAATACCAAGGAGCAAGATTGTTAGATTGCAAACATATGTTTAGTTTTGTAACAAACTGCTAGTCTTCTGATGTGGCTGAACCATTTTACAACCAGCAGCGAATGAGAGTTCCTGTTGCTCCACATCCTCACCAACATTTGGTGGTGTCAGTGTTTTGGAATTTAGTCATTCTAATAGGTATATAGTAGTATCAGCCTCGACAGCTGACCTATTAATTGAAAGCAAGTCCATCGCATTTGCATGGGTGACTGCAAAATAACTGCCAGACAGGGGAGTTCCCTGGTGGCGTAGTGGCTAAGGCTTCGGCGCTGTCAACGCTGCGGCCTGGGTTCGATTCCCAGCCATGGAACTACAAAAACAAACAAACAAACAAAAAAATTGCCAGACAATTGGGATGGTCCAGGCTGGGACTGCCATCCTCTGAGATCTCTGCTCTTAGTCACAGAGCACAAGCCATGGGGAGTAGACTGTTCCCAGATTCCTGGATGAGCTCGTCCTGTGTGTTGTGCTATGTTCCACTCACCAGTTCCCACTGAGCCTTTGTTATGGATTTATGACCTAGGTCCCTTTGGGGGAACAGTAAAAGGTTGGGCCCCTTATCAGCATAAGGAGCTGGTGGGGGTGGGGGGGAGTTCTCTTACTCTGTGAGAGTTGGCAATAACCTCCATTCTATAGGGCATTCAGGGAAAAACTGATATCCTGTGTAACATGGACCATTGGGTGGTAGCTATGTGAGACCACCAGTCATCACATGATGTGCTGAGAGCCACATTCCTAAAAACAGATGGCTCATTAGGACCTTCCGAGGCCTAAATGCATTTGCAGCTGCTACCACCATCCATGCCTCACCTACATTGAGATCCTGATTCTCAGCATAATAGATGAAAATGTGCAAGGTGTGCAGTGGCACCAACACTTAGGAAAAATGGCTCCAAATGTTTTATGCAAGGCCCTCCTAAAAGACCAGAGGGCACCTGGATAGGAAAGAATTGACTCAGCAGGCCTGGGTTGCTGAAACGCCACACGTTTCAAAGGCAGGCCTGTTTTCAGATCACCACTGAGCCTTGAGACTATTCTGCAGTTAAGAGCCTTTGTTTGCCTAAGGCCTGGGCTATGTGTATTAATTCAGCCAGATAAGTTTCTCCTAAGATTATGATTTATTGTGAATACCTGTTTTGCTCTAGGGTGGGAGAGGGAAATGGGGGCTGGAGTCTGAGGGGCTGGGATAAGTAACATAGGTGCTGCAGCCCATGTAACTGATACCCAGTAAAAACCCTGACCACTGAAGCTTGATGAGATTCCCTAATCACGGCCCCTTGCATGTGTCGTCACACATTGTTGCTGGGGCAATTAAGTGTGACCCCACTGGGCTGGACACCTGGGAGCATGTGCCTGGTCTCTCCTGGATGTTGCCCCCATGTGCCTTGTCCCTTTGCAGGTTTGAATCCTTATCCTTTCATGGGAATAAACTAACTGTTTCTGAGTCCTGTGAGTCCTTCTGTAACTCATCAAGCCTGAGGGTGGTTTGGAGACCCTAACACCATCAATCAATGGGGATCTCTGTAAAATAGACCAACAGTGACTGATCAACATGCTAAAGGGTATCTCTGCTCCCAGCTTCAGTCCAGGGCCCCTAAAACTGTTAAGTAGTAATCACCATGGGATGTGTGCCCCAGTCCTGATGGTACTGGACTTCTCACAGGAAGATGCATTCTACCATGAGCAGTGGCAGAGGACTTCCTGAGAAACTCCAAAACCACCCCTAAAAAATGATTCTACAAAGGAAAGAAACTAAACTGGAAACAGACATCTCTGACTTGGCTTAACTGGGAATTCAAAATTTTACCGGAAGAATTTATGCAATTAGAATATGACAAGATAACAATGAAAGAAAGAGTATGAAAAGGGTATTATTTGGGTTTTGTGCCTAAATGATCCTGGCTCTGAGTTAACTAACTCCTGCTAAGATGTGCAGATTGGCCTTAAGTTAGTAATCACAGGACCCGCTGGATTTATGGAAGTGGATGTGCAGTTACCACCTAGCCCAGCACTCACAGGCATGATGCCCACCCTTTTTTTTTTTACTCCAGTGGGTGTTAATGGCATGAAAAATAGCCCACCCTAATTCCAGTCCTAACTCCTATCTCCTCAGCCCTTGCCCTCTTTCCTAATCCCCCAAAGCCAACCCAAACCATAGCCCTAAGCCTGATCCTCACTAGCACACAGATGCTTTGACCCATGGACTAGGCCAGGTGCCGCTGGTGCCAGGAAGGCCGATTCGTCCCTCTGTTGCTCGGGGGAAGCCAGGAGCGAGAGGCAGTCCCCACTGCTCTCCTCTCACCTTGCAGTCTCTGCCTGTGGCTCCCTTTGGCACAATTTACCTGGAGGCAAACTGACAAGAAACAGTTTGCTGCTGAGCCCCAGAATCGCAGGGTTGGGCCTGGCCTGGCCAATTTGTGTACTCTGTCAGTCACGGCTATGGTCAAGACAGGAAAAACAGTGTCCTGCTGTAGTGTCACTGGAAGAGCTGTGGACCCTATATATTATTCAAAGTGGAAATTGCTTATTGTATTGATTACAAAAGTAACAAGGGAGTTCCCTGGTGGTGTAGTGGCTTAAGGCTTCGGCGGTGGCGCTGTCAACGCTGCGGCCTGGGTTCAATTCCCGGACAGGGAGCTACCCACATACCAAAAAGCAAAAAAAAAAAAAAAAAAAAAAAAAAAAAAAAAAAAAAAAAAAAGGAGTTTTAATTCTGAAAGACTAAATTTTGGGAGTTCCCTGATGGTGTAGTGGCTTAAGGCTCCGGTGCTATCAGCGCTGCGGCCTGGGTTTGATTCCCAGAGCTACCCACATACAAAAAAAAAAAAAAAAAAAAAGGAAAAAAAAATTAAAAAAAAAAAAGTAACAAGTGCCTGTCATTCCAATGATTTAGAAGATTAAGTCTGTTCCAATCCAAGTGAAGCATCTGTTGCATCTCCTTGCAGACACCTGTGTATTAAGGGAGCTTCCCACCCACCATGCCATGTTCTGGGGGGAAGGGGGGCATCCCCACTTCATTTACTTTTTATTTTATTTATTATTTGAGCAAGTGGGAAGACAGTCCTTATCAGTGAAGCCCAACCTGTGTGAGGGTTGAGTTTGGGGCGACCCTTCCTGCTGGGTGCAGTCACAGGTGGTTCATTTCCAGGCAAAACCAGAATGAATCTCGGGCTCACTGTTGGGCAATTCTGCTTGTTGAAAAGCAATGTACCATTGCTGAATGGGGTTTATTCCAATAATACAAAGGTGATATAATGTTAGAAAGTCTCTTTATAAATCCAATTATATCTCTACAAGGAAGGAAGCCCATATAATCATTTCTGAGGTATGCCAAGAAGGTGTTGGGTCAAATTCAGCATCAAATACTGATTTTTCAAAGTAGACCTATAAAGATAGTTCATTAATGTTATAAACAATCAGTCATGGACAAAGGTGGGCATTTTCCTGGTAGTAAAAGACTAGATCTGTCCCCTTTCAAGTCAGAATAAAGTCAGAATATCAGTGAGGAATGAAACAATGGGACAGTGAGGAGTGACATACAGACTTAAGATATTTACTTTTCTCACACAGCAAAAACTCAGGGAGTTGAATGTTAGTGGATGAAAAAGCTGGTCAAAAATTTCATCCACACCCTAGGATCCTTTTGTTTTTCCATTTCACTATGTGTGGCTTTTGTCTTCAATTGTAGGCACTGCATCCAAGTTCCAGGCAGGAAGGAGAAGGCGAGGAGGGAGGAACAGTTTTTGTATCAGGAAAGCAAGAATTTCCTCAAATCTCTGGCAGACCTATACTTGAGCCTCATGGGTCAGAACTGGGCCGTGTGGCCATCCCAGCTACAAACAAGTCTTAGAAGCCAAAGTGTTTTGAGATGGACACACATTGGTCCCCACCCCCAAACAGAGTCTGACACAAATGACCACTGCCACTAACACTGAATGTTGCTCTGGAAGTGCTGGCCAATGTGGGTTTTAAAAAGAAATGAAATAAAAGACTATCTATACAGAAAGGAGAGGCAAGCTTTTTATTTTCAAGTGATATGAATGTTTACCTAGAAAATCCAATAAACTGATAAGCCATTAGAGATCTTCTTAGAATAACTCAGTAAAGTTGCTAGGTATGAAATAAATATATAAGAAGACATATACAATCAACAGTGGTCCTACATATCTTGTAACAGAAAGACCTGATCTACAAACCCCACAGAATTAGAATGAACTTAAGAATAAATGTATGAATTTTATGAAGAAGACTATAAAACTTTTCTGAAGGTTAGAGGTAGATTTGAATGAACAGTTATCTACTGTATTCTTTGATGTGAAGGTTTAATATTATATCGAACTTACAAAATTTTCACCAACTAGTCAATTTTAATAAAAATCCCAATGAGATATTCAGGGACATGAAGAGGCTGAGTTCTGAGGAAATGATTCCTGTGTCACCTGCTAAAACAACAATGATGTTCAAAAACCTAAAAATGTGGTCTTGGTCCTACCATGTATTAAGGTGAATTAGGGAGCTACAATAATAGAAAAGACAAGTCTACGAAACAGGGAGGAATGCAATTTGAGAATGATCGCTGGAACTTGGATTTTACATCCCAAATAGATGGACTTAAGTGTTAAATGTAAAATATGGAACCAAAACAGGACTTAAGGAAGAGTTTTTATAAGAGCCAAAGAAAAATATAAGGGAAAAACATAAAATAGACCTTACTACATAGAATTTGAAAACCTCTCTACATAAAAAATGCAGTATCAGAGAAAATGCATATTCCAAGGGGATATATATGAGTGTGTGTATATGTGTATATATGTGTATATATATTTAAAAAACAAAGAAAGGAATAGTGGATAAAAGATAGGAATAGACATATGAAGGGGGGAAAAGGTAAAAAAAAAATCAACAAATAACATTCTAAGGTGTCAAAATGGCAAATACAAAAAGTGGGATGATCCCAGGTATTAGCAAGAGTGTGGAGAAGACGACACTCTCAGGCCCCACATGAGAGTATAAGCTAGGAACATCGTGCTGGGTCCACTCTGGAAACACCAATCGCTTTACAGCGTTAGTGATCTCAGCTGCTAACTTTACTTCTCAGAATTTATTCGGAGGAAATAATCAAAGATGGGCACAGAGGCTTATGTTCCAGAATTATTTATAGGTACAGATAACCTTGATGTTCAACAATAAAGGAACAGATAAATCATGATACAACGATGAGTTAGAAAATGATGTTGCCATCAATGATGTTTGTGAAACATATTTTATAATACGGAAAATGCTCATCATAAAATGTTTAAAAAAGGAAAAAAATGACATGCACAGTATGAACCCAGTTTTGTCTTAAAAGAAAAAGGGGAGTTCCCTGGTGGTGTAGTGGCTAAGGCTTCGGCGCTGTCAACGCTGCAGCCTGGGTTCAATTCCCCCGCCAGAGAACTACCCACATAAAAAAAAAGAAAAAAGAAGAAAAAGAAAAAGTGTACGTATATGTGCACAGAAATAAACTGGGAAAAAAGGCATCTTCACATAATGGCCCAAGAACTGACACTGAGGGTCATTTTTATTCTTACAATTTTCTGAGTTTTTCAAAGTTCTTCAGTATATATGTACTAATCATATAATCAGAAAAGAAGGGTTATATGTAAATAAAAGAAAAACATACAGACGCCAATGGGAAGAGGGCCAAAGGGTATATTCAAATAATTTTCAGGAAGAAAAACAAGTAATAAAAACATGTTCAGTACCCAGCCTCATCAGTTATCAGTGAAACAGTAAGTGCTACTTAGCTGAGCTCATTAACAGCACCACAGGACAGACAGGAGTTATGTGGCCAGGACCCATGAAGGTGGTTTCATTTAAATTTCTTTTAAAATAAGAAAAATGAGAATGATAATAATGAATTAAGCCTAGATTATATTTATCTTTTCCCAATGCAGCTGTAAAATAGAACTTTTCCAAATTTGTCATAGAAGAAGGGCCTGAGACTGCCATGAAGTGGCCCTGGGCACTGAAAAATGCCAGGCTGGTGCACAGACACTCGGAGGAAGGGCAATGGAATGGCAGATGCCCAGAATCATGGCTGTGTTGTCACCACGCCCTAAACAAAGACTGTCTGGACACCTAACTTGAAACAGTGCCTGTGTCGGGGAGATGGACATGCAGGGACATTTCTATCTGACCAGTGATGCTGATAGGTTTTTCGTAATAAAACAGTATTACTGTGCAACACACAACCAATAACATACTGAGATGAAGCCTTAAGCTATTCTTTTTCTTTATCTCAAAATTTTCACTTCTAGAAATCTACTCTAAGAAAACACTAAAGAAGTATAATGCAAAAGATGCTCCATGAAGAATGATTTATAATAGTGAAAAACATGGAAATAACTTCAACATCTGACAAAAGAATATCTAATAGAACACTATGCTTCCATTTAGTATTATGATTCCAAAGACAGTGTATTCAGTTACTTGAGGGAAAAAATCCGCTATGCAACTAAATGGGGAAAAAAAAGATTAAAACGATATACCTATGTTTAAAGTGATACAAAAATGCAATATGAGAAAAGCAAAAGGTAATGTATCAAAGTGTGAAATGCAGTTTTATTAAGAATTATGGGTGTTTCCCCCCCTTTAACTCCACATTTTCTGAAATGTGGTTATTTTGCCTCCCTAATTTAAAAAGTATACTAGAAAGCATTTCATAAACTATAGCACTCCATACAAATGTAAAGTATTATCACTGAGAAGGCAGCTTATACTTGCTTAGAACTGAGTAGAAATAACATTAATTCCACACAAACACTGCCATCTTCCTATCCCTGCAGGGAGCATGGGGATGGTCTCCGTGGAGGGGCTCCTCCCCCAAGGTTACACCAGTGAGCTGAGAGCTACATGGCATGTAGGGAGGACCTGCAGGCAGTCTCATCAGCTTGGGGTGAAGGTGAACTTCCAGACACATCTATCTGGACACTGCACCCATCTTATCTGGACGTACCAGGCACCACCTGTGTGCTCCCGATCTCCCACCATGGACCAGGTGGTCAGATGTGATGCCAGCATTTTAGGACCTGGTACTTTTTTCTTTTTCTGTCGGTTCCCTGACCAGGAAGCAAACCCAGGCCATGGCGGTGAGAGTGCCAAAACTTAGCCACTAGACTACCAGGGAACCCCCCAAGACTGGTACTCTGATGCTGGGCTGTGCTTCTGTGACAGCTGTGCTGCCTCAAACAAATGACTCTGTAGTAGAGTCACTTAAATGAGGTGAATTCAGGAAATCTCCCTTTCCCAAACCCCCACCATCCAAGATTATTATGCCCTCCTGGAATACAATAATGTTCACTTGGAGGTGATGCTGTTCACAATTCTTCTGGTTTTTAAAAATTATTATTCTAAACATAACAGTTTACAGAGGAAATTGCTGATTGAAACCATGTGAGGAGCCTGCCCAAGGACACAATGATTGACATACCTTCTTTTTATCTGCAGTAAAGATCTAGTCCCTTGGTCAGTGACTGCCAAACCCATCAAGGGAAACAGGATGACAGGGCATCCTCAAATGGCCCTCAGCTCTCCTCTCCGAGAGTGTATCCCTTCCTAGGGAGGTGATGACCATTAAGTGGGTGTCTGTTGCAGCATATGGGTGATCTGCACAGGGTAGGAGGGCAAGTACAGGGGTCTGGGGGGGATGCATCTATAGCCACTGTGCTTTTCCCCTGGGGAAGGAGTGAGAATGGCTACCTTGATGACAAGCATGCCATGTTAATTTCCAGGTTTGCTGCCCAGGGGGAAATTCCTACTGACAGAAGGCTGAACCACACACAGGAGCTCTGCCATGTCCAGTGCATTGATGGGGTCCATGTTGCTCATGCCTGTGCTCCCTGTGTCCAGAAGGCTGCTGGGAACATAGTATGTGCTCAACAAGTGCTTGTTGAACTGGATGGCAAAGGGCTTGTCTTTGCTGTGTATTCTCTGGTGCTCAGTGAGGTGAGTGCTCCAGTTGAACATTTCACCGCATTCATTACACTTAAATGACTTCTCCCCAGAGTGAGTTTTCTGATGTTTAATGAGACAGTGATTCTGGCTGAAGGCTTTCCCACACTGGCTGCATTTGTAGGGCTTCTCCCCAGTGTGAATCCGCTGGTGCACGATGAGGGACGAATGGCAGCTGAAGGCCTTCCAGCAGCGGCTGCAGTCGAAGGGCTTCTCCCCAGTGTGAATCCGCTGGTGCACAATGAGGTAGGAGTGGGAACTGAAGGCCTTCCCACACTCGTTGCACTTGAAGGGCTTCTCCCCGCTGTGAATGCGCTGGTGCACTACCAGGTAGGAGTGGCAGCTGAAGCCCTTCCCACAGTCACTGCACTTGAAGGGTTTCTCTCCCGTGTGAATCCGCTGGTGGAGGGTGAGGCGTGAACGGTTATTGAAGGCCTTTGCACAGTCACTGCATTTAAACGGCTTGTCTCCGTTGTGGATTTTCTCGTGCACGGTTAAGGATGAGTGGCACGTGAAGGCCTTCCCACACTCGTCACACTTGTATGGCTTCTCCCCTGTGTGGATCCTGTGATGCCGTGTCAGGTGCGTCCTCTGGTTGAAGGCCTTCCCACACTCACCGCACTTATAGGGCTTCTCCCCAGTGTGGACTCTGAGATGCATGTTGAGCAGTGAGCTGCAGCTAAAGGCCTTGTCGCAGGCATTACATTTGTAGGGCCTCTCACCCGTGTGAATCCTGTGATGCACGTTCAATGATGAGTGGCAGCTGAAGGCTTTCCCACACTCGCCACAGAGGAAAGGCTTCTCCCCAGTGTGGATTCTCTGATGCTCGATGAGGTTGGTGCTCCAGGTGAAGGCCTTGCCACACTGGTTACACCTGTAGGCTTTCTCCCGCGCATGCCACCGCCGGTGCAGGGTGAGGGACGAACTCTGGTGGAAAGTTTTCCCACATTCACCACACACAAAAAGGTCCTCCCCGGTGCCTGCACCTTCACCCTGACGCCTGCTCAAGGGTGTTTTTCTGTGTTCACTTGGCTTACAATTGTTTCTCCCTGAGCACATTCTCTGCTGTTGGGTTACAGCCTCACTGGTTTGGAAATTCTCAGTATGTCTGTCAGGAGACTCTTTCTCTACAGGAATGAGAGTTCCTTCACTCTGCTGGGTGAAGAGGGTGCACCTGAGAGGAAAAGCCTGCTCAGACATCTTGTGTCCCTGCCAGTGCTCTTCTGTGGATATGTCCTCATAGCCAGTGGGAACATGCTTCCAGAGCACAGCCTCATCTCTCGACAGAGCAGCCGCTGGGCCCTTCCAGGCCCACCCATCACCTGGACCATGGCTGTGGGACCTGGACCTTGCCAGCCACTCTGTGACTGACTCCTGCAATGGCTCCTCTTTGTAGATGCCCTCCTGCTGACATGACTCCTCCTTCATCTCAGACCTGGACTCCCGTTCTGTGAGAAATGGGAAATACAATTTTCTGTAAGCAGGCAGAGGTGTGGCACTGGAACTCAGATTTGAGATCCTACAAAGTAGTATAAATGGCTAGAAAAGAGAGCAGAGACCAACAGAAAGCAAGGGAGTTCAAACACAGAGAGATGAGAAGCACACTTAGGGTGAGATAGACAAAAAGAGCCAGGGGGCCTAGGAAAGCAGAACTCATGGATATGATTCACTCATTGAAATATCAACTGAGAGACTGTTCTGTGTCTGAACTGGGTCAGCCCTGGGCGTGAACACAGGGGAAAAACAATGATTTAAAATTTCCTTTGTGTCAGAAGGGAAAAAGAACTGCCCCCCCACAACCTCTCTTTATTGTTTTCTTCAGAACACTTGAAACTGTAAATGTGTTCTCTGTCCCTGAGATATATGTGCATTTCTTTAAAAGCTAAATAAGCCTGTTGCCGACTTCACATCCCAAAAGGGATGTCTTCCTCAGAGTCACCTCTGTGAACTATCTCTCTGTCTCTCCCCGCCCCAGGCTGACTGCTCTTTTCTCAGTGAGTGAAGCCCTGACCCCAATTTCATACACACTCCTGCTCCTGTTCTGCTTCATTTTTCTTGGCGCCATCTGACAGTCACCACTTGTATAGATGTCTTTGTCTGTTTTCCTTCTATTTTTCCAGCAGTTTCTGGCACACACTCACTGCTCAATATGTGTGCTGAAGGAAGGAAGGGAAAAGGGAGGGTTCTAGAAGGAGCACTGAGCAGGGGCAGATGGAGCCTGGGAAGTGCACTATGGAAGGAAAATGAGGCTGTGACTGGAAGGCCACATGGGCTGTACGAAGGGGCACCAGGGATAAGGGCTCCACATCTTTCTACCGTGTTCCCCTCTCACCTGGACAAGTCCCTCCAGGGACTTCTCTGGGCACCTGCCATGGCTCCTCGCCTCGTTCCAGATGGGAGATCACGTCTGGCTTGCAGACTGGAGGTCCTGCTTGTAGGGAGAAGTACCATGGCTTTGTGTGCTGCAGTTCTCCAGAACCAGCTAACAGGACAGCCCCCAGAATAGCATCAGCCAGCACTGAGAGGTGTGTGCTACCCCCGAGGAAAGGGGTCTCCAATTCAGAACCTGAATTGTGGCACCCACTCTAAGGACCCCATGGGTATGGACTTCTTCCCTCAATCTCCCTTGGAAAGCTCCAAGGCAGGCTGGGCTCCCAGGGCCCTGCCCAACTCCTACCTCTTACCCTGGCCCACCTTGTGACCAGCCAAACCTCCCAACAAGGATACCAGTGGCACTGCAGAGCCCTGCCACAAGGGCCTAAGTTCAGAGATCAAATCCCCACACCTCGCTGAACCCAGCACCAGAGCTGGTGACGAAGGGAGGCTTGGTAATACCTATGGCATGGCCAGACTGCAGACTCCAAGACTTGGGGAACTATCTTACCCAGAGCAAGAAGGTTTTGGTAGTTCTCCAGCATCACGTCCCGGTATAGGGCCCTCTGAGGGGAGTCTAGCTGGCCCCACTCTTCCTGGGTGAAGTCCACGGCCACATCCTTGAAGGTCACTGATTCCTAGAATGACATGCACATCCTCATCCATGATGGGAATGATTTTGATTTCATTCATGCTTCCAAGGAAGTAAAGGGTTAACCTCAGTGACCTCCCAAGTGTGGAAGGTTGTGCTTAGATGCCATCTGTCATACAGCCCCAAGTACACATCATGGCTGGTCAGGAATTACCACGTAGACCCTTCCTTTGGGATCAGGAGGGCCGGTTTAACGGGGCAGCTGATGTACGGGTGCTGTGGTGGATGTGAGGCTGCTGTGCTAAATTCTGGGTAAGAGGCTATGCTTACCAGGGGCAAGAATGTCAAATTTAGAGAACTTAAAAGAATAATACAAAGAACCCAGAAACTTCATTCAAATGTCACTACTGTAAAAGGACTCGACCTCAGATAGAAAGTCATTATTACACCCTAAGGAATGGACCCCAACACTTACCAGCAAGTTCTATGTCCATATGACCAAAGAAGCTACCCCATGTCCTTCCTGCCTGTGTACCCCCTACTCCTTCCCAACCCAATCCCTGTTCCCCTGTCTCCCCAGACTTGAGTCCTGGCCCCATCCCTTCCCCAGTGCCAGTCACTGATGGCAGGGTAACCATTCCACCCACTTGGTCACTCAGGCTCCAAGTGTCACAAATGCCCCAAATGACTGTACTTGTACTCTTGCCCTCAAACCCTAGGATCTTCTGCCACCTGGGGCTCCTCACCCTCTCCAGAGCCTCCAGGCTGCTGCCCCTAATGGTCTCACACTCATCATGTAACAACCCCACTTTGGATCCTCCGTTGCTAGAAAATAAGCTCTCAAAGCACATCAGAGCTCCCATCTCAAGAGGCAAGGGTGGGCAGGCTGCTTTCTAAGCAGCTACTGACTAACTGCTGTCTCTTCAAAGATGCTGGCACCATGAAAGCCTGGATTAAACTACAATTAGGATATTGTTAAGTTAGACATAAGAGTGAAGACTAAATTAAGGGAGGGGGGCCTGGTTCCCATCTTGTAAGTCTTTGCTGGGGATTGACTAGTGTGGGGACAAGATGCTAAGGAACACCAGATTTCTACAGAAGCTCTGGACCCATATGGGCACCCAGAGTCAGACAGTCAAGCCCTGAGCCAAGGCCTCATGCCTAAAGGTGCCTACCAGGCAGTCAGCAAAAGCAGGGACCTCCTGTGGAGTCACAGGAGTTTTGACCATTAGTTCTAAAAGTGACTTATTTTTTAGATAGCTATCTGTGTTGAATTGTGTCCCCCTGAAATTCATATGTTAAGTCCTAACCCTCAATGTGACTATACATGGAGATGGGTCCTTAGAAGATAACAGAGGTTACATGGGATCATTAAGGTGGACCGTAACATGATAGGACTGGAGTCCTTATGAGAAGAGGCCAAGAGATCTCTGTGCACATGCACACAGATGGAAGGCCATGTGAGAACCTGGGGGAAAGGCGGCCATCTGCAAGCTAGGAAGAGAGACCTCACCAGGAACCCACCCTGCTGTACACTGATCTCAGACTTCCAGCCTCCAAAACTATGACGACTGAGTTTCTGTTGTTTAAGACCCCAGTTTGTGGTATTTTGTTATGACAGCCTGAGCTAAGACAAATGTCAACATAAAAAGTAGGAAAAATTAAACCACTCTTCACACCACACACAACACAGCTCCAGGTCGAGCAAAGATCTAAATGTGAGGCATCTGGAGACAATTCTGTGAATCCCTGGGCGGCAGAGACTGTAAGCACAACATGAAACCCGAAACCATGAGGAGAAGATTTATATTTGCTCCATGAACGTTTACATTTTCTACATGGAATGCTGACAAATCAGAAAGATTTAAGAAAAAGAAAAAAAGGGGGGTTCCCTGGTGGTCTAGTGGCTAGGTTTCAGCACTGTCACTGCTGTGGTTGGGTTCGACTGCCGTGGCCTGGGTTCGATCCCCACTCAGGGAACCAACCAAAAAGGAAAAAAAAAAGAGAAAAATGGGCATAGGCTACAAGCAGACAATTCACAGAAGACTCATAAACAACTGGTAAACCCATGAGGAGACAGTCAATCTCACTAGACATCCAGAAATGAGAAATAACACAGTGAGATACCATTTCACACACAGCAGAGAGGCAAAACGTTTAAAGTGTGAACATACCAAAGGTGGGCTGGGCCACAGGGAAACAGGGTGGTCCTGACACCAATCGGCAGGTGTGTGTCGGGGGCACATGGGTTTTACTGTTTATAGTAAAGCTGAGAGCATGAGTTCCCTGTGCCTCCAAAATCCACATTGAGATTTCTACCCAGCCTCGAGTGACTGAGAAAACACTGGAAACAAACTGAACACCCAACAGTAGGAAGGGAATGTAAACAATACATACAGCAGTGAAAGGGTACAGGGTAGGCACACTTGTCCCCCTGGGGATCTCTCAAGAGCACAAGCTGAGGGCACCATGCCCAGTGCGATGCCCTTCACAGAACCATCTGCAAGCATACACAGCATGCAAATTTACAAATACTCAGATGTAAGTGCAGCTCCACCATCTGGTAGACAAGGGCATGGGCTCCCCACTCTTGCCCTCACTGGCTATGTGAGTGGAGGGGTGTCTCAGTTTCCCTGACTGTGAAAAGAGATATAATACTACCTATGTCACTGCACTGCAGTGACGATTCAATGAGTTACTGCTGAGTGTGAAGCTCCCATCAGAGCGAGCTATGGTGTTTGCTTGGTCATCATCCTCAAATAACACAGTGACAGGGGAGGGCAGGAGAGGAAAGAGACAAGGGAGGACACAAAAAGTATTTTGCTTTTACTCGTAATGCTTCATTTTTAAAATAATGATCTGAAGCAAATATGACAAAAATTCAGACATTTGTTAATTTTGCAGAGTACATACCTGAAGGTTGTTATCACTCTGTTTTAAATGTTTCAACATTTAAAAACAAGAAAAGCTATACAAGGAGCAGGAAATGCAAATTTCTGACAGACTTATAAAAAGATTAGTGATTTTTGTCAGGAAAATGCAAATTAAAACAGAGGTAAGGTAACACTTTTAACCTATCAGAGTAGCACTCATTAAAACCTGTAGCCTGGCAATGAGGAAACCACTTTTGGTGGGAGTGCGAACTGTGATATCTATTTGGATTTTTACACCAAAGAAACAAGAGTTACTACACATAAGGAAGCAAATGCAAGATTGGGTACTGCAGCACCATAATTACCAAAAACCAACCAACCAACCAGCCAACAAACCAAGCATGGCATTAGAAAGGCTGACTAATTTAGCATCTAGGCATGTGGGCAGACTATGGAAAATAATGTAGCTATCCAAAGGAATGCAGTGCACATTATGAAGGAAGCCAGACAAAGAAGGCCACATATTGTATGATCCCATTTGTATGAAATGCCCAGAATAAGCAAATAGAAACGCAAAGTAGATTAGTGGTTGCTGACGGCTGGCAAGGTGGGGGAAGGAGGAGTGACTGCTAATGGGTATTGGGTTTCTTTTTGGGGTGATGAAAATGTTCTAAAATTGATCGTGGTGAAGGTTGCACAACTCTGTGCATATACTAAAAGCCACTGAATTGTATACTTGGGAAGGGTGGATTTTATGGTGTGGGAATTTCATCTCAATAAGAACAAAGGAAAGCACTGAAATGTGCACAGTATGATTCCATTTTTAAAATAATACATTTAAGCCCAATGTCTATATATGGTTGAGAGATATGGAAGAATAAATGTCAAAACTGAAGACACTGGTTATCTTGGGGAAATGAAATTGCAAGTGTGAGGAAAGATTATTAACAGATTATCAACTTGTTCACATAGCAAATAATGGTTTTGTAAATTAAAAAAAAATACTTTCCAATGAACAAGGAAAATCAAAACAGAGCAGAGAATGGCCTCACCATCTTGGTCTGGGCACATAGCTTCCTTGAGCCTCAGTTTCTTCAATTAGGGAATGGAGTGGGAACAGGAGGCCTCCCATGTCCCATGGTTGAGGATGAATGAATGAATGAGGTAAAAGCATGCCAGTCTTGGATACCAAGGAAAGGGTGCAGCATCTGTCAGCCCCCATGTGGTCGTCTCCCACCCCTCTAGTTGCGCACACCTAAAGGTGGGAGACCCTGCCCCTGCCCCTATGAGAAGAAACAGCAGTCTGTGCCATGTCCAGAGTTGTGACAGGGACACCTACTGTCTCAGGCATTACAGGAGGTGCACTCCACAGTGGGGTGGGGTGGGGCACAGAAGTGGAGTGTATTGGGCCTCAGCAGTAGAGTGAACTGAGGTTGAAGAGGAGCGGGGTGGAAGCGTATTCTGATACTTCGTGCTTGGGGAGCTTGTGACAGGCGCAGTAGAGGAGGGGCATCAGAGCAGAGTGAGACACTATGGCCAGAGTAAGAAGATATCTATGCCAAAGTAACAGTGTTTGTATTCTGCAGCAGGCAAGACAGATGGAAAATAGGAGGAGTGGAGCAGCAGCATTGTAAAAACTGGGTTTTGTATTCTGCTTTCAGCTACAAAGGAGTAACAGAGACCAGATTTGCCCTCTTAATCAAACAACTAGTAAACTGGACAAAACGTATAAAACAATGGTTGATTTCCAGACACTGAACTAGGAGCAGCTCAGAAGACAGACTCCAAGAGAAGAGAAACAAAGTAAGCCCTAGAACTACCCCAACCCTCCTCCTGCCTGGACAATTTCCAGACCACAGCATGGGAGGTGGAAACCCAGACAAAGCTTGTAGTCTGAGGAGTTGAGGAGACATGGTAGAGTTTGGAGAGACCAGGAGACTAAACTCTGTAGGGGAAGATGCCAGAGCAGAGGGAGCTACACAGATTTGGAACTCTGGATGTGCTTGAGACAACTGAGAGCCAACAGGCATGTGCCTGGGAGGGAAAAGAAAGAAGTAGGCGGAACAACCATTAAAATTCACAGGAGGCTGGGAATAGTTTGTGTGCCGAGTGGCCAGAGTGAAGTGTCCTCCTGATAGGCATTTCCCAGAAAGGTATTGCCTCAGCAGTGAAGCAAAATTATTAGCCCAAGACTACAGGTTCTCTGACCCACCTGAACAAAACTGAAAAGTATCAAACTGATATTAAGTAATTTCACTGCATCCCAGAACAAATCCCAGAAATACTTAAGGACTTCCAAACAACCTAATACTCAACGAAGTAAAATTCACAATGTCTAATATCCAATCAATAACTATAAGAAAAAACAAGTTAATAAAATCAAATGCATTAAGGAGTTGCCTGGTGGTATAGTGGCTTAAGGCTTCGGTGCTGTCAACGCTGCGGCCTGGGTTCAATTCCCAGCCAGGGAACTACCCACATTAAAAAAACAAAATAAAACACAACAAAAAACAAATGCATTAAGAGTCTACTAAAATATGGGAGCTCTCTGGTGGTGTAGTGGTTTAAGGCTCGGGTGCTATCAGTGCTATGGCCTGGGTTCGACTCCCATCTAGAGAGCTACCCACATATAAAAAAAAAGGCAAAAAAAAAAAAAAAAAGAGTCTACTAAAATATAATATTAAGGGAGAAACAGAATAAAAAAAGACAGAAGACATATAAAAAACAAATAGTAAAATAGCACATGTATATTCAGCCATTCCAATAATTATATAAAACATGAAGGGTCAAACTCCAATTAAAAATTAGAGATTATCAAATTGAATTTAAAAAGTGAGACCCAGCTATAACATATGCCAGCTACAGAAACACACTTTAAATACAAAGAGATGATAGATTAAAAGTGAAAGAATGGGGAAAGGTATACCATGGAAACACTAATCTAAAGAAAATTGAGATGGCTATATTAATATCACATAAAGATTTCAGAGCAAGGACTATTATCAGAGACAGAGAGACATTACATAATGATCATTATCACAATATCAATTCATTAAAAGCTCACAACAATCCTAAATATGTACACTTACTAAAAGAGCTTCAAACTACAAAAATAATACAAATAGCAAAAACCTGATAGAACTGAAAAGAGAAATAAGATAAGTCCACCATTATATTTGGTGATTTCAATAATAATCTCTATCAATAATTGACAGAACACATAAGCAGAAAATCTATAAGGATTTAGAATAACTGAGTAATGCTATCATTCACCTTGACTTAATTGATAATTTACAGAATACTCTAGCCAACAAAAGCAGAATACACATTCTTTTCAAGTTCACACAGAACATTTACCAAAATAAACAACATTCTGGACAACAAAATAACTCTTAGCAAATTTGAAAGAATTCAAATCATACAAAGTTCTTTTGCTCACTACAAAAGAATTAAATTAGAAATCCACAATAGAAAGATATCTGAAAAATCCCCCACATGTTTGGAAATTAAACAACACACTCCTAAATAATACATAGTTGAAGAAGAAATCACAAAGGAAATTAGAAACTGTTTTAAACTGAAAATGAAAATACAACATTAAATCATGGGATGTGGCTAAGGCAGTGCTTACAGGGAAATTTATAGCATTGAATGCTATGTGAGGAAAGAAGGCCCCAAATCAATATTTACTTCCAACCTTAAGGAAGCAAATTTAAAAAAGGAAATAATATTAAGGATCACAAATCAATAAAACAGAAAATAGGAGTTCCCTGATGGTGTAGTGGCTTAAGGCTTCGGCGCTGGCGCTGTCAGCGCTGCGGCCTGGGTTCGATTCCCGGTCAGGGAGCTATCCACATACCAAAAAAAAAGCAAAAAAAAAAAAAAAACAGAAAATAAAAAAGCAGTAAAAAAAATTAATGAAACTAAAAGATGGTTCTTTGAAAAGATCAATAAAATTGATAATTAAACATATATTTGCTATCTGACTCAGCAAATCCACTCTTAAACACTTTTTCAAGAGAAATTAAGATACATTTGTACTCAAATTCAAGTATTTATTGCAGGTTTATTTGTAATAGCCAAAACTTGGAAACAACCTAAATGCCCATCAGCTGGTAGGTGGATAAAAAAATTGTAAAATATATATACAATGGTTTTATGGGCTGAACTGTGTCCCCTCCAAATTCATATGTTGATACCCTAACCCTAGCACCTCACAATGTGACTGTATTTGGAGACAGGGTCTTCAAAGAGGTGAGTAAGGTAAAATGAGGTCATTACAATGGGCCTTAATACAACAGGACTGAGTTCATCATAAGAAGAGGATATCTGGACATGTACAGAGAGAAGACCATGTGAGAACACAGGGAGAAGCTGCCATCTACAAACCAAGGAGAGAGGCCTCAGAAGAAAGCTACCCTGCTGACACCTTGATCTTGGACTTTCAGTCTCTAGAACTGTGAGACAATAAAGTTCTATTGTTTGACCCACCCAGTCTGTGGCATTTAGTTATGGCAGCCCTTCTAAACAACTACAAATGGAATATTACTCAGCAAATAAAAGGAACAAACTATTGATTCACATAATGACATGAATTCAAAAGCATTATGCTAAGTGAAATTAGTCAGAAACCAAAGACTACATACTATATCATTCTGTGGGGAGAGCAATGCCTGCAAAGGGGCGTGAAGGGACTTTTTGGTTTGGAAATGTCACAATTGTGGTGCTGGTTATACAATTGTACACACTTGTCTAAATTCATCAAATCCTATATTTAAATTGGAGAACTTTATTGTATATACATTATACCTCAATAAACCTGATCTAAAACCCACTGGATTTTAGGGAGCTGAGAAGGTGGGGGAGAGGACACATGCTGAGAATACACCCATAACAGAGGCACCCAGGGATGAAGCATAATGGTGGTGGCCCTGGCAGAGAAAGAATATGGACAGAAACAAAGCTTCGTAGACATCAGAACATGGTGCTGGCAAGAGGGGGCTGTCAGAGGTTATATAGCTTCAGTGTGGGGATGTCAAAGGGCAAGAGGACGGTAGGATCTGAGCCTTGCACAAGCCCTTCTGGGGAGTATTCCCAATCCACTGAGAGAAGCCCATGTCCAGTGTGTCTTCATTCTGTAAGGGGCATGTGTGGGAGTCAAATGCAGATATGGTGACGCAACTAGTAGGGCAGTCAGAATAGACCCTGGGGGATGCCCCAGGAGAGCAGAACACTTGATCCTGAGGATCGTGGATACTGCTAGAGAGAGGAGTACACAGGAGAGCAGGACCGACACCTATGCACAAGAAGGAAATTACCTTGAGGCAGTCACTCATGTGCGCGCGCACACACACATGCAAATGTACACTTTGTCTAACCATGTGAAGCTAAGTTGCAGACATGATGACACCTCGACCTACATTCTTCAGCTTCTATCTCCTAAGGATGTTCTCTTACACAACCACAGTGTCATCATCATACCCAATAAATTTAATATTGATACAATAGGATCTAAGACACAATCCATTTTTAAATTTCCCCAATTGCCCAAACCTGCTTTTGATCAAACTTTTTGGATATCTGGCCCATCAAGGATCACGTATTACATTTGATTTTCATGTTTCTTGAGTGTTTTATAGAACTATAGGGCATTCTAACACATTACAGAAGCTGGGCACATCTCATAATAGTTTTACAGTTATTTCTACCTGTCTATAATCACACCTTACCTCTTTCAAGTGGGTGGTTAACAGAATTACAAAATCTTAAAAACTCAAAGCACCCTCAACCCTCCAGATCTTATTACTACCCCATACTCTCCTTATCAACCAGACCTTTCTAATACAATGATGGGTGGGGGTGGTGTAGATGGTAGAACAAAACCGCAAGCCTGTAAAAGGAATCTGGGTCCAGCTTAGCTGCAGAAGTGGCCCCAGGGCCAATTCCTTGCTGAGCCCTCAGATCCTCTGAAACTCCAGGTCTTTCCATGAAGGCCCCATGTCAGAGGCCCAGTACAGGAAAGACACAGGAATGCACCCACTACCATCACTCTTCCCCCAGCACTGCAACCCATCCCTCTTTCAGCGGTCCCACACTCTCCTTCCCGATTCCAGCTCAGAAAACACCCCCAAACAAGGACCAACTGCTATAAACTTCCCCTGGGTCTGCTTGTGAGGATAAGTGAAGGGATTCCATGTGAACCTGTCACCTACTTGCTTGGGTTCCACTAGAACCACTCTTCAGAGCTCCTGGCACAATGGTGGGCATATAAATCCTGGGTAACTAACCCACATGCTGGACTGAATCAGGCTGGAAGGGACACTTATCTCCAGGGCACCCCTGGGGCATCACCCAGACTCTTCAACTGGAGCTGTTCCCACACCCAGATCTTCTTAAGGGCAGCAGAGCAGGCTGCATATGGGGGTGGGGGTGTGTCCTTGGATGACTGAAGATCCTGGGCAAGGAAAGGAAGCTGCCAACCATCTTCATAAAGACCAAGATGTTCTGAAGGAAGAAAAGACAGCCACTCACCTCAGACCTGGCTTCCAGGAGATCCTGACCCAATTTATCCTCTGGATTCTCTTTGAGGGGAAGAGCAGGGTCCTGAGAGGACAGAGCTGGGAAGGAGAAATGAATCAAGTGAGACTGTTAAGCCATAGCAAACAAGTACATTGACTAAGTTAAAAAGCCCACTCCACCCGTGGCACTGGGAAGAACAGAAAAGCCAGGAACTGCCCCGGCAGGTGGGGTGGGGAATGAGCCCCAACATCCCGCACAATCTGATACAGCCATCAGGGGTTAATTCTGCCACTCAGTGTCTGACACTCCAATTGAGAAGGAAAAGCACTGCCATTTCCTTCCTTTCGACCGTATGCTGGAGAGAGTGGGAAGAATTGGTTGTGTATGGTGAAGAGGCAGGAGGCCTGATTCTCCTGGTGCTTCTGGGAAACTAGCCTGACCTCTCTGAATGTCAGTCTCCTCAAATGCAAACCCACATATCCACTGACTAAAAGAGCCAACTGTACCTGTCTCCTGGGGTTTCGAGGTAGGGGTCTCCATGGAGGCCCTTGGTAGCGTCCCTCGGAGGCTTGGGCAGCTAGCTATACAGCCTCTTGGGCCCCAGGTCAGGCCCACAGGAGCGAGTCTTGCTCCGGGGCTCAGGGACAGCGGCCTGCAGGGGAGACCCGCGGGGTCGCGCACGCACTCTCGGCTTCACAGTCACACTGGTCCTGCGCCCCGTCGAGGTCCGGGCCAGGCCGACTCAGCAGGAGCACCGCACCCCAAGCTGCGCTCACGCCCCATGATTGCACCCCATGCAGCCCGTCACACTTCTCCCAGGGACTCCGCGGGGACGGGGCTCAGCAATCTAGAGCCAGCGGGCGCAGAGCGCGGCCGGCAGACAGGCCCCCGGGGCGGACTGACAGACCGACCGAAGGACGGATAGGCGACCAAGCCAACCGGCCTCCCACAAAAGGACAGCGACCACCACAAAGGCGGCCGCCGCGGGAAAATGCGTCTGCGCGTACGGGACGCAAACTACAACACCCGGGAGCCTTTGCGCAGAACAGACGGCATACTCCATTTCCCAGAGGGCGTCGGGGCCCCGCAGCTGCTCTGGGGTTCTTAACCGGAAGAGTGTGTAGCACAGGCTTTTGGGAAATGTAGTTTCGAGGCCAGAAACCATGCGTCCGAGCCCCTCCCCCGCCCCGCCCCCATTTGTGTGGAAGTGGAAGTGGAAGTGGGGGTTAATTGAGAGGGCGGTGGCCAGGTCTCCATGGCGCCTCTCAGCAGCGTCCTTGGGGGTGTGGGCAACTCTGCAGCCTCCTGAGTCCCGCTGCGTCCTATCAGTGCGTCCATGTCTCTGGATGGAGTTGGATGGGCTCCCAGCCCACATCCGTCTTTGCAGGAATGATTCAGTCCTTTGGGCGTAGGGACAACTAAGCGGGTGGGTCAGCACCTGGGACCCCTTGAGAGGGAGAGCTCCAGCCCAGTTGTCAGTCCCAGTGACCTTGACCACTGTCCACGCTCAGGAGCTTGGAAAGCAGGATCTGGGCAGTGGCACAGCCTTGGCACAGTACTCTTAACATTAACACAATGATGATGCCAATATTTATTGAGCACCGACCATGTGCATGCACGTTTCCAAGGGGTTGGTGTGTGTTTTCTAGCAGAATGCTAACAGCCCAGTGAAGTTTGGTAACTATTATTATCCTCATTTTACACTTGATCTTAGCCAAAAGGCCGAGAAGCAATTATTACCCTCATTTTAGAGGTGAGAAATTTGGGGTACACAGAGATGTGGTAACTTATCGCGAGTCACACACCCAGAAGAAGGTGGAGCCAGGCTTTGAATTCAGGCAGTAACTCCAGAATTGAAGTTTATTCCAAGGTTCCTACTGAGATGGTCTTGGGTGGGACAGAAAGGATACAGACTGGAAAACTGGTCAGACTCCCATTTTAACAGCAGGTAGGCTTGGACATAGACTCTGAACTCCCGGCATGGCAGTGCCCGCATCAGCATAGCTGTGCCCAGTGCAGGAATAGTGTTTAGTAGCGACCCCAGGGCAGAAGCAATAGTCTTAAATAAAATATTAGCAATCCAGCAATACTTAAAAAATGATATTAATATATCATGACCAAGTGGCATTTATACAAGGAAAGTAAAGTTGATTTAATCAATCAATGTAATTACCCTAATCAACAGAAAAAGTGGTTTAAAAAATCTTCAATAGATATAGGAAAAACATTTAATAAAAGAACACTCTTTTTTTATAAATAAAAATTGACAAACCCTCTCTAAAAAAAAAGCAAGGGAGGGGGATTCCCTGGTGGTGGCTAGGCTTCGGTGCTCTCAATGCTGCTCTCAATGCTGCTGCTTGGATTCGATTCCTAGCCAGGGAACTACCCCCCCAAAAAATAACAATAATTAAAAAAATAAAATAAAAGCAAAAGACCAAGAATAGTTGGGATAATTTGGAGGGAAAGTATAAAGCTGAAGACGTTACACTGTCTGATTAAAAGACTTAATATCAAGCTGCAATAATTAAGACAGTGTGGTATTTGCATAATATAAAGACATAGGTCAAAGGAACAAATAGACAGCCTAGAAAAGACCCACATATACTAGGGCTGCCTGGAAAAAATTCAGCCATAAATGCCTCTATTTTTCATGTTACATAGCTGGATACTTTCCGGACAGCCCTTGTATACCACGGGTAGGCTGACCAGATGTACCATTTTAAAAGGTACAGAAAACAATGGTACTGTCCCATTTAACACAGTATGTCTGGTCAGCCTAACCAGGAGGGATCCCCCACAAAATGGAATTATCTTCTGGAGGGTGGACCCCTTGTAGTACAGGCTTTCTCTGATAGTTGAGTGTTGTAGGAACCATCTGCATCAGTGTACCAGCTGGCATTGTTGTGAGAGGCTGTGTGTGGCTTCAGTAAATTTTTTTGGAGACTCTTAACATGTGCCCATTTCATGATGGGTGATTTACATGAACAACAACATGTGGCATGACAAAGCACCTGCCCACACTGCGCTGAGTGTTCAGCAGTTTTTGACCAAAAAACAGCATGACCCCCATGCACCATCTTCCCTATTTACCTGATCTCACCCTGAGTGACACTTTTTTGTTTCCCTGATGAAAAAAAGTCCTCCAAAGGAAGTATTTTGCTGATGTGGAAGAGGTGAAACAAAAACTGGCAGAAGCACTAAAAGGCATCAAATCGACAAGTTCAAATACTGTTTTGAGTAGTGGAAAAAGTATCTTAATAGGTGTACAGCATCAAACAGAGAGTACTTTGAAGGTGACTAAAATTTAAACATGTAAGAGTAAATACACAATGTTTTAGAAATAAATTCCCGTTTGGGGAGGGGTCCCCTTTTGTATATATTGGTCTCTGCCCCCAGTTCCTGGCACATAGCTCCTTGTAATTTTCTGGGTAATAGGGATGTCTTTGAGGTGACTCTGAATGGGCTCCCAGATGAGGCTGATAACGGGAAAGACCAGGCCATGATTAGAAACTAGGAATTTTCAGCCCCGCCCCCACTCCACCCCATTATCTTGAGAAGGGAGAAGGGCTGAAAATGGATTTCATGATCATCATGCCTATATGAGAAAGTCTCCATAAAAATCCCGAAAGTACAGAATTCAGGGAGCTTTCACACACTGGAGGGGTGACCCACCCCAACTTCATGAGGATAGATGATCCTGCACTTGGGACTCTACCAGAATTAGCCCTACACATCTGGCTGTTCATCTGTATCCTTTAGCACAACCTAGTAAATGTAAACAAGTGTTTCCTGCGTTGTGAGCCACTCTAGCAAATCAATCAAACCCAATTGGTCAGAAGCACAAGTGACAACCTGGGCTTGTGACTTGCATTTAAAGTCGGGGGCAGGAGTTCCCTGATGGTGTAGTGGCTTAAGGCTTCGGTGTTGGCGCTGTCAGCGGCTGTGGCCTGGGTTCGATTCCCAGTCAGGGAGCTACCCACATACCAAAAAGCAAAAAAAAAAACAAAAAAAAAAAACAATAAAGTCGGGGGCAGGAGTTCCCTGGTGGTGTAGTGGCTTAAGGCTTCGGCGCTGGCACTATCAGCACTGCGGCCTGGGTTCGATTCCCAGTCAGGGAGCTACCCACGTGCAAAAAAAAAAAAAAAAAGTCGGGAGCAGAAGGCCATCGTGTGGGACTGAGCCCTTAACTTGTGCGATCTGATGCTGTCTCTGGGTAGATAGTGTCAGAACTGAGTTGAATTCTCAACATGAGCTGGTATCTAAGAACTGCTTGTTGTTATGGGGGAAAATCTCCATACATTTGGTGACCAGAAATGTCAGAAGTGAAATATTCTCTTTGAGGGGAAAGAAAAATGGAAGAAAGACATAGTAGGGAAGAGATGGGGTGTTTCCCTCTATACCTTCCTAGGAGGAGTGTGTAAATTGTAACCTGAAGCTGAAGGAGCAAGATACGCAGAGCCTCAGAGGCAGCAAGTTGCTGGAATGGTGGGCAAGAGGGAGCGTATCTCTAAGGGGCAGGTCCATACCCCAGGGTTACATGGACACAAGGACCCCCAGTTCTGCAGGGTGAGGTGGGAGCCCTGAAAAGATGTAGGGCAGAGGGGATCTTAATCAGGCAGGTTTAACAGGCTCGCTCTGAGACAAGGGCAAAACCATGGCCTGGAGAAGTGAGTCAGGATGGGGGCACAGTGACCGGGATCAGGGGCATGGCATGGGAGCATGAAGTGCCAGGATCTGAGGTCACTAGAATGGGATGCCCACTGCTTTGGTGCTGCTAAGAGATCAAAGATGAAAAAAGAGAAATGATCTTTGACCACAGGGAGGTGGAAGGGATCCTGTTGGGTTTAGCCTGACCCAGCCCTCAGACTCCCCTCTCGATGCCCTTCACCAGGAATGACAACAGGATGTGGTCCATTCCAGAGGTCATGGTCAGGAGGAGGGCCTTGACATGAGCCCCCAGCCAAGCTGACAGGAGAAGGGAATTCCCGAGGACCCCTGCATGGGCAGGGCATGTTCCTCCAAGGCAGCCCTCACTGCTCGGCCCCATGAGACCCTCTTTTGCCCCATCTGTGGGTGACAGAGTGAGGCACAGAGTGGTTAAAGGGCTATCTGCCCAAGGTTGTACAGCTGCAGGGGGTCAATCAGGAGCTCAGGATTGTCCCACTGGAAGCCAAGGCTGGGCCCTCAGGGCACAAAGAGATACTGGTGATTCTGAAGTCCCACTTGGGGCAGGCTGGGTGAGCCACAGCCTAGACAAAGCCTAGACAAAGAATGTCAAAGCCACCTCAGGCCAGACATTCTAAGGTTGCTGCTGCCAGGACCAGGCAAACAAGGTCATTACAAGGTAATGAGCTCATTATTATTTTTTTAATTAATTAATTAATTAATTATGTGGGTAGTTGCCTGACTGGGAATCGAACCTGGGCCGCAGCATTGACAGCGCCGAAGCTTTAGCCTCTACACCACCAGGGAACTCCCTATGAGCTCATTATTGAGTCAGGTAAGGTCGTTACCAGGTAATGAGTTGCCTACCCCCCAGGGGGCCAGGACACAGTTCTAGGGCCCAGTGGCAGTGGGTGTTCAGGGTCAAGGTATGCCTGAATCCAGCCCCTACAGGAAGCCCCGGACCCTACAATAAGACCTGAAGCAAGTCACTTCTCTTCTTTGGCTCCTTCTTTAAATGAGAGGTCACCTGCAGCTCAAGGGTCTGGGAAGCAACATCTTCCAGGATAGTTAGACCTGCCCTTCAGGCCACAGGGCTCCCCCAGCCACAGCAGATCCTCCCAGTCTCTGTCATCTCTGCTGCCCTCATCATCTCCTGGCCAGTAGACTCATCCTGGGCTCTGACAGGTGGGGAAACTGAGGCAAGGCAAGAGGGGCTGCCCGAGGTGAGGCAGGAAGAACTAGCCCAGAATTGAGTCCTGAGCAATGGCTCAAGCCAGACCTGCTGGCTTAGTCAGTGGAAGCCCCACTGTGTCACCTGCACACTGGGGATCCAAAGGGCACAATAACTTTCCCATCCTAAGAACCCAGCACCTCTGGGTGCAGACCCCAGCCAAGCCAGCCTCGTTTATTTGCTGTCCAAAGGCCCAGTCAATCTGACACCAGCAGCCAGCAGCACAGTTGCAGTGGAGGCTGGGCAGATGCTCATGCCCAGGGCCAAGATCCCTAACCTGAAGGGAGAGCACAGCCCTCACCCCAGACCCTCAGCCCACACCACCCGCTCCAAAAACAGCTCTAAGAATAACCCTACCCTACTGGGGTGAGCACAGAGGTTCAGTCCTGCTCACCTGTTGGGCCCCTTCCTAGTGTGCCCCCTCCCCATACAGACCCTCAGAGCCTGCAGGGGACATGCTGCCCAGCCAGCTTCAGGGACCTCAACCCATACAAATTTCTATGTCTCCTACTTCACTGAGAACCATGTGGACCGAACTTGGTGTGCAGACTGCTGGAGAAAGATTACTTGCCCCTAAGCACCCATATCACCTCATGGGGTTGGGGGACCTAGGGGCCTGCATTTCCAGATGCCCCCAGATGACTGAGGCTATAATCACACCCGCTGCTTCCCTGCCCCCTCTGAGGCCATCAGGGCTCCTTCAACCTGCAAAGCTGCCCTGGACCTGCCTGTGGAACCCTCTCCTGGCTCCCACTGCCCTGAGTTCTGGGAGTAAAACTAGCTCTCTAGGTGGCTGCCAGGGTTTACTGGCCACAGAGTGCAAGGGTGACAAGCAGTTATATCACATGGAGTGACTGCTCCCCTTCTCTAAGAGGCAAAGTCCCAGGGCTTTCTCTCCTTTGCCCTGCAGAAGTTAATGAGTTAATGAATGGCAAAGATGTTAATGGCCTGAATGCACAGGTCTGGGCTGGGGACAGTCCCAGGAGCTGGTGGCTTCTCACTGACACAGCAGCCTCCCCACCCCCATTAGGCCTGGCCCCCAGCCCTAATGACAGGGGGGACAGAGTGGGGAAGGAGTTGGGCCCTGCATGGGGCCCCAGTCAGCTCCTCTGTGCACGGAGCGAGCTGTTGGGTAGTCTGGGCTGTGGGGAGCTTCCAGGGGGAACCTGAAAGCAGGCCTGTGTGCAGCCACACCCTCCACCAGGACCCACAGGGATTCCCAGGACCGCCCCCCCAACTCTATACCTGCTCCTGTGTAATCCATCTTCTCCACACCCATGGGACCTTCTACCACAAGTCAGTGACCTCATATCTGCAGCCCCTGAACCCCTCACTGCACAGGCTTTGTTCCTATCACCCCTCCCCCCATCAGCCTCCAGTCAAACAACAAAGCTGCAGTCTGCCTAAGCTGCCTGTGCCCTGGCAGCCCACCCTACCCACTCCCAGTTCTCACAGCCACGTCTGCTGGTCGGCAAAGGTGGAGTCTCTCCCGAGCCCTCTTCCACCCTCCAGGCCTCCTTGGTGTCTGTGCCCTCTGGGGGATATTAGGGGTCCCCTTCATTTCACAGATGAAGACTCAATTTGGGCTTAGAGGGGCATGCCGAGCCTGAGGGTCACACGGCCTGGGTCCAGCAGGCTGGGGAGGGAATCCAGGACTTTTGTCAGCAGTATTTTAATTACTAGGGGTGGGGATGGGGATGATTAATGAGGCTTCAGGGATCAGCAGAGCCAGTTGCTGGAGCTCCCAGCAGGCCAGTGACTCAGCGGGAATGGGAGGGTCTGAGGGGTTGACAGAGTGCCAAGTTCTCACCTCCCCTGCACCTTCCAGAGAGACGGGCTGCAATGAACAAATGAGTGAACGAATGCTCTAACAAATAGAGGGGATCCAGGCCTCTTTACAGTGACCTGGGGCCAGGGCTGCCAGACTGCCAGAGAACAGTCCACAGCATTTGCCCATCCCAACTTACCCCCATCTCTCTCTCTCTCTCTCCCTCTCTCTCCCCCCCACCCCCCGCCTCTCTCACACACACACACACAGAGCTGCATAGAGGCTAGCTCCCTGTCGGCCCTGGGGACACAGGTCCCAGTAGTGTCTTGCCACCTCCCCTACCAGCCCAGCCTGGATCCACACCTGGTCCTCCCTCCCCACAATTAGCTGGGGAGGCCCCAGGGCATCCAGAGTCCTAATTAGCCCCTAGAGTGAAAATAACATGCTGGGGGAAGATATTGCCTCCAGAGGGGCCCACAGAGCACTGCCCATGACCCTGCAATGAGCATAGGCACTGGGGTGAGGACAGGGTACAGTGGTGAGGGGCTCCCACAGAAGGTGGCAAGGATAGGAAAGACAGGAGCAGGTGGCCATAAGGGCCTCAAATGTCAGGCAGAGGAGGTTTGCGGACTGCCTTGGGGGGTGGGGGAGAGGTAGGGAGGCCCCACTACACCAAGGACCCTCAGCCACACTCCCTCATCCATCTACTCCTTCATCCAACATTCAGCATGGTTAGCACCACTGAGTATCCTGTGACCTAGACCTGTGTTCAGGTCAGGGACCCTTCTGTGGATCCAGGTGGGCAGAGAACGGATAGTCACTTAAAGAGATGGTGACAGGTGCTGTGTGGGAGGGTCTTGAGTTACCCGGTTGTTATGTCAAAGAAGATTGCCCAGCAAAAGTGGAATGAATGGGATCTGCCAGGCAAAGGAGGAGGTGGGGGAGGCATTCCGGGCAGGAGAACTGGCCTAAACAAAGGCACAGAGGGGTGGAGAAGGTTGTTGAGTTAAAGGAGGATAAAATGATGTGGATGGATGCGTCAGTGTGAGATAGACTGGGACCTCCAGGGCTTCCTAAGGGCAGGGCACAGCGGAGAGCAACCTAGAGCAATGGGGACCCCTGAGGATCTTGAATGGAAGGTGCCCACAAGAATAGATCCCTGTAGCTGTGTGTGGGTTTTGGGGAAGGAAGTAGGGAGATAATAGTGGGTTGGACTATGGTGCAGAAAGTGGTAGCCCTAGCCAGTGAGGAGCGCTGCTGGGTCTGTAACCATACCTGCCTTCCCCTGACTGTGATGGGGACTGTAGCTTTCAATAGAGGATGTGAGTTCAGTGTCTGACTCTGGTCTGGGCACCCGGGGTTCTGCAGCCATTGCTCCTCATCCTGTCACCTCTGCCAAAAAGCTGGTCCAAGCCTCTTGTTGGGACCCACTGACAACGTGACCCTGTAGGCACTCAAGCCTGCAACTGTTGCCTCCCCTCCCAGAGCCCCTGGGGTTCTCTATCCTTGTGAGTCTCTGCTGTGCTAGGGTTCCCCCAGCCCCAGGCATGATCCCCAGAGGCCTCGGTCGTTCCCACAACTGTCCCTGGGGCCTCTCCACCGTGCGTCGCCCTGGGCCCCAGCAGTCGCTAGGCTATCGTCTGAAACTCCCAGGCAGACCAGGCTCTGGTGACACTGGCAGTGGCGGCGTGGATGGCGGCGGAGCCTGGGCGCCCGTGGGCCCAGGCGCGCAGTGCATACGGTGCGAGCGAGGCACTGCGGCGTGGCGTGGGCCACCGACGGGAACCCGGGCCGCAGACCAACGGGCCAGGCCCTGAAGAAACTCGGGCTCCAGGCCGCCTGGCTCGCCTGCGAGGCCAGCCCCGGGCCCAGGCAGAGGCGCGAGCAGACGCACCCCGGCTACTGCGGCTGGTGGAGCGCACAGGAGCCGCAGCCGGGGCTGGGAAGCGGGCAGGAGCGCACAGCCGTAGCTCAGTGTGCTCCGTGTGCGGGGAGCCACGCGGCGGGGCCACCTACCCTGCGGACGTGCTGGAGGTGAGCGAGCAGCGGCTGCAGGAAGGCCTGGCGTCTGTACGCGCAGAGCTGAGCGCGGGGCTCCAGGCGCTGCGCGTGGAGCTGCGGGCTGAGCTGGACGCCCTGCGCGCGCTGCTGCCGTCCCAGCAGACGCCGCAGGCCGCCCGCCGAGAGCCGCGCGCTGCGCCCGCTGGCCCTGCCCTGTTGCGAGCGATTGGCACCATGAACACCCTAGCGTCTGTCACCAGGCACGCTGACGAAGCCCCGGGAGGCCACGCCGACGACAATGCGAACCGGGTCCCGGTCCGGAAGAACCTCAAGAAGATGCTGATGCCGCCCGGGGTCCCGCAGGGAGGTGGGGATTGAGGGTGGTGCTCTGAGGGTGGCCGCGTGCGCAGTGCAGGAGGCGTCGCTGGCTGGACGGCCGAATGGACAGATGTGTCCCCTTGTGGAGCCTGGCTCAGAGATGAAGGGTTCTAAGCCACCTACTAGTGCTCGGGTATCAGGGTGGGGATCGCGTCTGGGGAGTGTGGACAGCTCTAAGCAGCTGGCAATCGCCCCTGGACACTGACTCCAGGCCCGTGGAGGGGTGGAGACCCTTTTGGCCTTAGAGCTGGGGAAAATTTGGGTATGGAGTATGTCAGCCTCCAGAAACAAGTAGCTAGAGCTCAAGAGCCTGCGCAGGCATGGAATTCCTCCACCTAGAGGGAGGGGGTTGTAGGGTTTCATTTCTTGTTTGTTTGTTTTTCTTTTAAGTGTCTTAGGGAGGAGGCAGGGCCTCCATGCACTGGGATAGTGTGACCCACACACCAAGCAGCGGACACCAGGGACAGGTGGGCTGCTGGGACATTGTCACTTGGACACAATATGACTCAGATCAGTGTCACCCTGATACACTGCATTCCACAGGGCACCAACTGGACAGCAGCCTGACTCTGGCCAGCTACACTTTATTGACAGATCTAGCCTCCCACAGGACAGTATGGCTTAGATGCAGATGCATCAAGTCAGCAGCCATACTTGCACTCTTAGCTCCCCTTTGAACAGTGACACCTAGGACACAGCCTCACCACAGGCAGCTGCCTGGACACCAGAGTCTCTCCAGAAATCACCTCACTGAGACCCCAAGCATCACCTGTGTGGGGTTTCACTAGCTGTCCCTGTTGCAGGGGCCACCCACCCAGCACAGCCTGCAGTGGATCTTGGAACCAGCACATCTCACCTTCTGGCCTCTGGAAACATCAGCTGGAGTCTTCATTTCACCACTCAGTGACCTGGGGTCGGTGCCAGCTCATTTTTGAAATAAAATGTATAATCTTAGGCTTTAGCATGTGACACTTCTAGAAGCTGCTAGCTTTTCTTCTTCCATCTGACCAGGGGATTCAAAGTGTGGGTTGGGAGTGGGGGCACTTCTCCCTCTGAGAGGGATCTGGGGGTTCTGGATGGGGCTCTGGGACTGGCAGTGGTGGAGTAGGAGTTGCTCAGGGGTATCCCCACTGCATGGACAGGTACACTTGAAGCCTTTGTGGGGTCAAGGCAGTGGTCCCATCTCCCACCCAGTCACATGAGGCCAAGGTCACTCTGTGCATCTTTTTTTGTTTTTGTTTTTTGCTTTTCGGTATGTGGGTAGTTCCCTGACCGGGAATCGAACCCAGGCTGCAGCGCTGACAGCGCCAGCGCCTAAGCCTTAAGCCACTACACCACCAGGGAACTCCCTCTTTTTTTTTTTTTTAATGTGGGTAGTTCCCTGGCTGGGAATCAAACTGAGGCTGCAGCGTTGACAGCACCAAAGCCTTAGCCACTACACCACCAGGGAGCTCCCCTGTCTGGATTCTAGGGGCCCAGCAGAGCCCCCAGGGAGGAGGCCCAGGGAGCAGGAGGGAGGCGGGGCTATGGTGTGGATGGGGGCTCCTGGAAAGGCCCACACTCTACGCCCCCCCACTGATTGCTGTGGGCAGTTCTTCGTGAGCGGCAAGGGTGGGTGGTGGGGTGAGCCCGGGGACCCAGTCTGGAACTGGGTCACCTCAGGATGTGGGTCAGAGGCAAGTCAAGAAGCGTACAGGCCGGACTGTGGGAGGAAAGGAGGGAGGGAGGAAGGCAGCTCGGCCTGGGGTAAGGGCGGCAAGTCCCACCTGTGTGTGCCCGAGGGGCACCACGTCCTCAAAGGCAGTCCGGAGCACCACCGGCTCGCAGCAGCCGGGTGTGGTCAGTGACTGGCAGTAACATTAGTAGTGCAAGAGGCCCTAGGCGTCCGGCAGCAGCAAGGCCAGCGGAAAGGTCGATGCTAGAGTCACTGAGACCCCTGGTAGGGGAGGGAAGTGGAATTGGAAGCAGCCTCCGTGGGCCCAGACCCCTTGGCTCCCAAACACCCACAGCTGGGTACGATCTGTGGCTGCTCATCAAGCGTAGACATGTTCTTCAGGCTGACACAGGGCAGAGGAGTGAGTGCATTGTCAAGGGTCCCGCTCCTGGGGAGGGGTCGCCAAGTAAGAGGGGCTTTGAATGGGGGGGAGGGGTGTCTCCAAAGGAGTTGAGCAGAGATTTTAAGTGGGAAGAGGTCAGGCTGGGGGGTGGTTCACTCTCACTGACTCTGAAGATCCACAACTTCCCAATGGCCCTATCCTTCCACAGAACGCTTTAAATCCTATAAACCTTATAGGTACTGTCCACCTCCCCTACCCTGACCCCTCTTCAGACCCCTATGACCCTGTCTGGGAAGTCCATAGAATCACACAGCCCCACCCTTCCTCCCTGCCAGGAGTCACGTGGCCGCGCCCTCATTGCCTAGAGCATGGCCAGCACAGCCATCCCATCAGGGTGACCTCGCTCATCAGTGTGACCTCATGCCTCCCCCAGGCTCTGGTACCTAGTGTTCACATGGATGACATGCATCTATCTGAGGGAGGTACTCAATTGCCTCCATTGTGCTCTCCTGGCCTTCAAGGAGCACTCCCCCTCACACCTCACTGACTGTCCAGGCTGTGCTCAGAGCCCACTTGCCTAGGGCTCTCACAGTAGAAGTGCAGCTGCAGTGTATAAGTAGGCAGGTAGTGGCAGCTCAGCATCCCACATTTTCAAGCCACCCTGCTGGCCAGTGTCCACAGGGAATAGTACTGAGGGGAAGGGAGCACATGACACTCTCTTTCACCCCACCTACCCATCCTGTGCCATTAGGGTTCCCCAGATTATTCTGCTCCCTGGTTGGGTATCCCTGGAAAGAGGGACCCACTCTGTGTCCAGGCTCCTCTGCTGGCCAGCGGTGAGGGACTCTGTAGATAGCAGTGGAAATTCCCACCCTGCATGAAGTCTTGACCCACAACAGCTGTATGTGATTGCTGGGGGCTGTGACTGCTTCTGGGGCATCCTGGTGCCTGACTCCTGGTCCTCGGAGGCAATGGCTGACTGCTATTGTTAGGGGGTCCGATGTGTGTGTGTGGGGGGACCCCATCCTTGTGTAGAGGTACTTAACCTATAACATGTATTTGTGGAGGTTCCTGACCTCTCTGTGTGGAGGTCCTTGACCCCTGTATGGTGTCTCCTCTCCTGTGGGGGTCCTGAACCCAGAGTGCTGACTTGTAAGGTCATCATTTTCTAGGGTTTATGTGCCTGGAGGTGCTGAGTTGTAGCCTTGGAAGATGAAGGATCCAAGGGTGGGGTCCCGCTGGACCAGGTGAAGGTGAATCCCACAGAGCTTCTTCATACAACATTTTTTTTTTTGGGGTGGTTAGTTCCCTGGCTGGGAATCGAACCCAGGCCGCAGCACTGAGAATGCCGAAACCTAGCCACTACACTACCAGGGAACCTGGTGAGTGGAGCCTGAGAAAACAAGATATGGGGTCTGTAGAGGAGTCAGTAGAGGGGTGTATAGAGGAAGGTGGCCCCTCATTCCCTCCCAAACATACTCAGAGAATAGGCCAGCTCTACTCCCAACATGGACAGGTTCCCAGTCTGGCCTGGCCACAATGTTTGCACAGTCTCACACAGGTAGGTGCTCTCTGACCTCGGCCACACTCTGACACAGTCAACTGCAGGTAGACGCCCCACAGGGAACAAGAGCAGAAGGGTCTCCTGGTACATGGTCACACATCCACCCTTGAGGATTCTACCACCTGCTCACATATGGGCTGGCCACACTGACAGGCTTACAGGCCCTAGATACAAGCAGCTTGGCATACAGCAGGACTGGAGATCACAGCAGCCATGGATGTGGACACACACGCAGAGGGGGTCACATGCATGCTGCCTGGTGCCTAGTCACTGTGGTCCAGGACTACATACAGAAACACACAGAAACTACAGAAGCACAGCATGCAGACTGCTAGGAACTAACTACAGGACACAGACCAATCCCACAGAGCTTCTTCACACAACACTTTTTTTTTGGGGGGGGTTAGTTCCCTGGCTGGGAATCGAACCCAGGCCGCAGCATTGAGAATGCCGAAACCTAGCCACTACACCACCAGGGAACCCCCACACAATGTTCTTTTTAAAAAAATTTTATTTTATTTATTTATTTTTTTGTATGTGGGTAGTTCCCTGGCTGGGATTCGAACTCAGGCCACAGCGTTGACAGCGCCAGCGCCGAAGCCTTAAGCCACTACACCACCAGGGAACTCCCTCACACAGTGCTCTTGAACTCACCACATTTTGGGTCCTGGGAGTCATAGCACCAGGTGCCGGTGGACAGTGGGCAGGGGACTGAGCTGGGCCCTCTCCAAGCTGCATCCCAGTCAGGGTCCAAGAATGAAAGTGCAAGGCTTAGGCCAGGACAGGCCTGTACAGATGCTGCTCTCCAGTGGCCCCAACCTTAGTATTTCCCTCCCAAAAGAAACTCCCCAGCATCACCTAAGAAAAAGACTGGGGGAAGGGATGCGGGGAGGAGCCAGGCAGAGTCCTGGTGCTCACTTCTGAGTCCACAGGCACCACCAGCCTGACATCAAGGAAGGTGAGTGAAAAACCAGGGGACTGCCACTGCGGCTAGTGGGGAGGGATGGCTGCTGTAGCTAGGAAGGACTGAAGAGGTGTGGAGGCAGGGGCTGAGAAGCAGCTGTCTATTTATTAGCAGGGTGGGTGAGGGGTGTGGCTCTATTCTGTGGGCTCTAGAAAAGCGGGGGAGTGGTGGTGTCCAGGCAGGACCACAAGCAGGGAAGAGGGAGCTCTGGGTTCACGAGGCTCTGACCCCAGAGTTACATGCTAGCAACTATCTCTGGCAATTCCCAGAGCTAAAGTGCTTTTTACATGGATCCCCTAATTAATCCTCTAGGGAAGGGAAGCTATAAAAATGTCCATTTACAGATAAGGAAATAAAGGCCAGGGACCAGGAGTGGCATGCCAAGGTCACCAGCAGGGGCAGAAATTCAAAGGGGAAGGCCCCTTGGATCTCAATGCCCTTGACTTGAAGGGCTGGGGTGGGTAGGGCATAGGAGGTCTTTCTCTGCTGCAGGCCTGGCACCTCACCCAAACCACACATACTCCTGCACACACCCCTTGCTGACAGGGTGTGAGATGGAGCCCTGCTTCCGGTCACCCCCTTTGGATGACTACTCCACCAATGGGTCTCCAGGAAGCGCAGCCTGCCCCCTTTGCCCAACCCAGGTCCGATTTGGTTTCCTCAGCAGCCCTGTAGTGGATTCCAGGCGGGAAACGAAGCCGCAGTTCCCTCTCAGGCAAAGTGTGGATCTGATTTCTCTGCTTCCCAGTGTGGCCAGGAGAAAAGGCGACACTGTCTGCAGAGTTCCACACCCAGCACCGGCGTGCCTGTGGGTGTGAGCCCCAGCAGAGTTAGTGTGTGTGGATGGGGGAATACCTCTGCGCCAGCGCCTCTTTACAATATCCAGAGAGCTGGGCTCTTCCCACACTGGGGAACGGGGACAGCCACTACCCAACCCTGGGGCACTGTCCGCAGTGCTGACAACACCCAGGGCACCCAGGACATGTGTTCAGGAATGAGGGGCCGCCTTCTGGAAGCTCCTATTCCTGCCAAAGGACCCACTGGCTCCTGTCCTAACTCTAACCCTTTACCTAGGCCCACCTGGGGCATTCAGGCCACGAGGCTGGATTAGGAAAGTACGGGAACCTGCCCAAGGTTAAGTTCCCTGGGTTTTCTCTTATCCTCGAATCACCTACTAGGAAATTATCAAAAGGACCACTGTATGGGTAGAGAAGGGACAGAGGACTCTCAGATTCCTAAGCTTACCCCTGGCTTCCACAGATGGTCCAACTCCTCTGTCCACCCACTCTGAACCAATGCCCCAGTCCCAACTTGGCCAGAGCCTCCCACTCCAGCTTGGGTCACAACAAGGACTGACCACGTCTCTACTAGAACACAAATTTATTTGGCATTTGGATGAAATGGTTCTCACAGCATCTTAAGGATTAGTGCCAACCCAACTAAAAATAAACCCAAACTAAAAACCCTTAGTGAAAGGAAAACATAAACAGGCATTGAGACAATGTACAGATTCAATTCTCACCTCCATCAGGCAGGTCAGGACCTGTCCCTCCTGGGGCCCAGTGTATGTGGGGCAGGGGGCCTGATTCTCTCACAGGAGTATAAGGGTCTCAGCCAGGGTTGGACCATGAAGCACAATCAGATTTTGCAAAAGGTGACAACTGGATAGGAGGCGGACAGCTGGTCAGACCCCAGCTTTCCCCTGGCTCCGTGACAACTGCCCCCAAACCAAGTTCAGCTCCCGAGGTGGCAAATTCTAGAGACACAGTGAGCAGCAGGCAGCCTTCTGTCCTACCCAAGGATGCTAGTGGGCTGAAAAACCTTGGCCAGAACACTGGCCAGTCCAGAAGCAGACCTACTCTCTATAGCCCCCATGGTGTCTGTCTGCTTCAGGCCTCCCTCTCTTCAGTGTCCCCAGCAGTCCTTCCATCCCCTAGTCCCACACACCTTATGCCAGGCACCCTGCTCTGTACACGTGGTTCTGAGGCCTTGAGCTGTGGGGGTCAGGCTCTTTTGGGGCGGTCACTCCAAAGCAGGCCCATTCAGGTTGCTCACCCGGAACCAACAAGGTTTGTGACTATTACTCAGGAACTCAGCTGCCCTGCGCCCAGCACATATTGGGGGCACGACACACTTCCTCCTTTGTCTTTAGCAGTCAATGTGGGGCACATGTGCCCAGGATGCCATTCTCAAAGAATTATCAGCCCTTTGGCAAGGGGAGCCTCCTAAGGGCTGAGCCCAGGGACAGGCAAGGAAATTCAATGACAAAACTCACATCTCTGGCCAGATCTGTGGAGCAACTCAAGAATCTCACTCCATACTGGAAGAACAAAACATGTTTCCAAGTGGAGTGTGAGAACATGCCTAAAATTAGACTGTGTCACTGAGGTCTGTCACCACAAAGCACCACAGAAGTACCCACTTCAAATCAGCACTCCCCTTGCTGCATGCTGGTCTGGAAAGGCTGCAAGGGGAACTAGAGCAGGGCTCTGCACTCTCAGATGAGGGGCAGAGGCACAGACTCAGCTACACCTCAGTGACACTCAAGAGGCCATGGCGGACACAGGAAAGTGAGGCCCAAATTCCCATGTACTGCCACCACCTGCAAACACTTGGACATGTATGTACACACACACACACACACAGAGACACACCCATACACAAAAAGATCTAGACATTCAACATAGAAAAGATATGAATGTGCTGAAAAATCGCACAGAACCCGCTTAATCTCCAAACCTCAAAATGCTAAAAGCCCCATGTCAGGAGATAAGACTAGTGCCCAGGAGCAGGCAACAGGGTCCCTCAGTCAAAAGGCCCAGGCAGGACACCCAGCATCCTGTGCTGCTGAGGACAGGAAGGTGGCATGCAGCCACCGGGCACTCGGCTCTAGCGGTGGCGGTGGCGTGCAAGAAGTGGACTTCCAGGAGATGGACATAGCCCAGGATGTTAATTTCAGCCACCCCTCCCCCCACAGAAACAACCCTTTATGGCACAAACAAGGTGGGGTGGCGGCCAGCCAGGTCCAGGGGTAAATTCAACACGGCGGGAGCTCCGGAGGGTAATAGACAGGAGCCAGCTTAGCCCTCAAGCCCCACTGGAGGGTCCAGGGCCAGGACACTCATGCATGGCTAAGGACCTCAACCCAATTCTAGAGCTGCCTCCTGGGGGAGCCATGCACAGCAACGCTGGGGAGAAATCTGATAGGTGGGGCCAGGGCCTCCTGGCACAGAGCTGGACTTCGCAGAGCCCAGCTGAAAAGACAGAGTGGAGAGTAAAACCTCCTTACAAGCGCCCTTTCTTAGGGCCTGGGGCACCAGAGCCCCAGGCCAGCCCCCAGACTGGGGCAGGGTCACCTTGGATGTTCACAACTGGTCCTGCGGGGGAGGGGGCATCCCCAGAGCAACCATTGTATAATAGCAACCTCCAGACCCACTGCCTAGATAGTCCTGATAGTCCACAAACACCCCGGCACCTGGAAGTGTCCTCCTGAACAGTGGCCAGCAAGGTGCACTACAGCAGCCCGGGGGCGTGGTGGCTGAGTGGCAGACTCCTCTGGATGGCATGCTACAGTGCACAAGCCCACCAAAGCTGGGTGGGCCCACAGTACCTTCTTTGTTCCCTACTTCTGAAACGTGTGGTCTAAACAATCTTTGTTATTTTTCTGCCATTTGAAAAGAAAAAGACAGTGACCCAAAGCTGTGCATGTTTCTGAAGACCTCAAGGAGACTTGGTGCAGGTGCTTGCACCCTCAGGAGGCTGGTGTGGTCTCTACACACATGTGCACACCTTTGTGGGGTGTGCAGCAGGGCAGCTGGGTCCAAGCTCACATAGGAGCCCCTTAAGTCTCCATAGGGACAAAGTTTTCTTGACAACAAATAGGTGTTCCCTGCCTCTCAGGGTCATGGGCCCGGCATCCTCTACACCATGGTATTGAGGGAACTGCAGCTGTGATGGCCGTCCCCTGGCAGCACCTCTGTGGCTGGGGTGCTCCCGCTTTGGGCAGGCTCGGGAGGCACGAGCAGGACACTGCTGCTGTCCGTTGAGTCTTCCAGGTCTGCCAGGGAGGCCCCTGTGGCAGGCAGAGGCTGCTCCAGGCGCCGGGGCAATGCACCTTCACTGTCATCATCCCCTGGGATGGGTGGACCAGCCTCTGCTGGCTCAAAGGCATCATCATCTGCAGGAGGAGACAGAGGAGTGTCAGCAGGGCAGTAGGCCTGGCATGGGGGAAGACAGTAAGGGGACAGAACCAGGGGACACTCCTCATGCCTGAATACTCCCACCACTGCTGGGGCTCTGCTGTGCTCACCCCTCACCTTCGCCATGGTGGCAGGCTACTGTGGTGCAAGGTGCTAGGGGACAGCCAATGAATAGCCCTAGTGTGTGGTGGGGCAGACATGCTTTGACAGCAGAACAAAGGGAAGAGGGGGAAACCCTTTCAAATTCAGTGGGGGAGGGTGTCAAAGCAGGGCTCCTGTGACATTAGAGAGTTATGGGGTTGTGTGGCAGTAGGAACAGGTGGAACAGTGTTCACAGGACCCCAGGTGAGGCCTGAGCAGGCAGCCTCCTCTTTCAGTGAGTCTGCTCCTTATCAGCACAGCCTCCCTCTTCTAGCTCAGGGCATGGGGCTCAGTACGTGTCCCTCCCCTGGTCTACTCCCACAGTCCCAGCAGTCCTACTGCCCTGCCCTGGGACCATCTGTTCCTCTGCAGCCTGGTTTGTATAAGCACTGGGCCCCATAGCCCCCCAGTAGCATCCATGGCAGGAAGCTCATTCTACCTGGCCCCCTTTACAGCAGATGGTGACAACCTGTCCTGAGGGCCACAGTCAAATCCAAACCTCTCCTACCCACACAGACCACACAGGAGTGGTACTAGCTGACCAAATTAACAAGAAAACCAAGAACATAGTGGTGCTGGCCTCACAATGCCATCCTGCTGTGCTGTGTGAGCATGTAAGGAGCCAGTCACCTTGGGGCAGGGCACTGTCTGTGATATGGCAGGATGTGTGTGTTATAGGGTATAATACACAGGGAAAAGGGGTGAGACACCTGTATTGCACACCAGGGACAGGGACAGGCCAGGCAAGGCACCTGCAACTCCTCAGAGGAACAGACTCAAGTAATCAGCCCAACATCACAGAACCAGTGCTTTCTTTCCATGTCACAAAGCTACCTTAGGACATGAGGGAACGTCACGGTGGTGTCTTTTCAGCTTACCACACATGCACCCATGTCTTTATAGCCCAGCAGTTGATGCTAAGGTCTGGGTTGGCCCTGTCCTCATGACTGCCGGTGCTCAGTTCCCCATAGAGCCTGGCTGACCACTACCAGCAGTCACCTGCACATGCAAACCTGCAGTCTGCCCACCAACAGGTGGCAGGTTCATCTTAAAGAGAAAACCAGAGAAAGGAGAAGGCTGGGAAGAAGTGATATTTACAGCCCTGTGTACTGAAGAGGACCCCTAGGCCTTTGGTCCCACAGGCAGGGTGGTAGTGATAGGTTGCTACCTCTCCCTGAGTGGGAAGCACCTGCAGGGTCGTAGAACACGCTGTCGGGATTGATGGAGGCCTCATAGGGTGGCGGTGGGTCATCAGGCTGGTCAATGTCTGGGTACTTGTACGCAGTATAGGGGGGTGGAGGGTCATGGAAGTGGAAAGTCCCGCCTTCTCCATCGTCAGAAAGGTGTAGCGGCGTGAGGCCCGTGCCAAACCCATCTGGGCCGTAATCAAAGCCGGGGATCCTCCGGCCAAGGTTGAAGTGGTGCACTGGGCAATTAAAGTGAGAAATAAGCAACAGGACCATGTTACTCAGAGACACAATGCTCAGCTCCTGAGCCCTCCCCTGCCCCCAAAAGCTTAGGGTGCTGGACGTTCTGACTGTCACACTCCTGTGCCCAGCTGCCCACATTAGAGCCCTGAAACTCACCCAGACCCCTTGTGTCAGTACATCCCAGCCCTCACCCACATACAACCATCACTATGGCCTGCCACTTCTGCTGCTAACCCGGTCTGGGGTCTGTCTGCTGTGCTCCAGCCCTCCCCAGATCCCTTCAGCTCTAACATTTCTGGGTGTCTAACTCACAATTGCCTTGGAGTTCCACCAACCCTGCTGCTCAGTGAAAACGGAGGAGGGTCTTGCGAAGAACCCTGCTGGCCCACAGTGATGTGGGGACTTCAGATCTAACCTGGGCACCAAGACCCCTAACCAAAGCCGGTGCGGGCCCTCACCATTCTTGCTACCTTGATTCTGAACCCTCCACCACCTCCTGCGCATGGGACTGAGAGGCGTGGGAATGTCAGAGATAAGGGGTGATTTCAGAAGTTCTACTGGGGACACGGACCACCAAAGGGAAACTGGGCTGAGGAGGGTGAGCCTTACTCTCGAAGCTGCCTAATGGCCAAAAGCATCTGCTGCTCCTTCTCTTGGCAGGAGGCCCACATTTATGGCCCAGGCCATCTTGCTTCAGAAGCCTGGAGTCAGTGGGCACTGCAGGTGTACCCTCCCCATCCACACATCCATGGTCTGATTCTGGGTCCTTTGGATAGCTCCTCCAGTGTCCCAGGTGTGCTCTCAGCACTGGAGCAGGTGGGTGGGTGGGGCAGGGGTGCTCTGGGGCACCCTTCATCATGCCCTCCCTTTCCTCCCTGCTTCCGTTGCCCTGATTTCCCCTAGGGACACACCCCAGGGCTGGCCTGCACTGTGGCTATCATAGGCAGGGCCTGGGGCACTCACAGTTTGCCCCAATCAGGGACTCGATGCGCTCCCGGCGCCTCTGGCGCAGCCGGTGGACCATGAAAAGCAGCAGGGACAGGATAAGGAAGGAGGAGATGCAGCTAACGATCAGACGCATCCCACTGGCCATGGAGTCGAACAGGCTGTTCCCATCTGTTAGAGGAGAAGGAAGGAAACCCGGTGGTCTCAGAACAGGAGGGTCCTGACCCTTGGTGCTTAGTGCTATGAGAACGCCATGGCCCTCCACTACCACACAACTATGTGGACCAGGCAACTCGCTTCCCAATTCAAACTTAGGATAGATGGCAGAAATGAAATAGCTCAAAATAAAAAATACTGTGGTAACACCACAGGAGAGAAGCAGAGTATAGGCCAGGAAAAATCTTTTAGTATGACACAGGCAATGCACCCCTTCATCTGCTTCAGGAATCATGGGCGCCCCATTTCCTTGGTCAGAAAGGCAGCCTGGCCTCCCCCTGGATCACCTGTGTTGGGTAACTGGGCATTTTCCTTCAAGAGCTGTGGGTCTCAGATGCCCGCTATGTGAAAATGCCAAGGGCTACCACTGAGTAAGGAAATCATTTTCTCCCAGGATTGGCATTTCTGAGAGAGGAAGCATGAGCTGTGCTCTGCACGCCTCCAGGAGGTGGAGCAACTCCTGCAGAGGTCACACACCCTTCTCCAGGTACCAAGTACATGCCCTCCTTCTCAACAAGGTAATTCTGAGTGTTCAGGAGACAAACTGGGGATGTGTCAACATCCCTCTCCTTGCTGAGCTTCCACACATGAGAGACAGTAATGCATATATGATTCTAAATTACACAAGTGCCCCAACACAACAGACCAGGATAAAAGGATCAAAGGTGAAGGGGACATGTGATCTGACAGGCAATGGCAGAGAAGGCCTTCCCAACAACAGGGGGGAGCTCAGGGCAAGTGACTGGTGCTCGGCCTGGCCAGGGCTGTGTCTTTGTGCTATATTTTCAAGTGACAGGAAGCCACGGGGGTTATTGAGTAGGGAGTGACATCTGAGCAGTCTGGCTCAGGCAGCTCCACATGGATCATGGGCTACAAGAGGAGCATGGAGTTCTGGAGAAGACGCTGAGGAAGTGCCTGTGGCACCCAGGGGAGGAAATGACAGTGGTCTAGACTGGGGGTGGTAACAAAGGGAGAAGTGACAGCAGGATCCATTCTAGACTTGCATTTACATGCTTCACTGATGGGCCAGGAGTGACTGCACTCTGCAGCAACTGCTGAGAAGGGTGCTCAGCCCAGAGCCTCATATTACAAATGAAACTCCACCATAGGTGTGAATGAACCTGTCATCTCAATCCTTAAACCAAGGCAGAGAAAATACCCCTCCCCATCTGAAACCAGCCCCATGCACACGTGTGAAAGTGAGCACTCACAAATACACATGCTGACTGACACAAATTGACTGAGTGCCTACAATGTGATGACCATTTCCAGGTGATATCACATAGATGAGATGGGCCAATAGCATCAAGTCACAGAATAATAAAACCAGGAAGTCATCCTCAGAATACCTGCTTCCATCAGAGGGAGGAGTGACCTGTAGCCCTTGGAAGTAAGAGGACTTTGCATGGGTAGAAGGGCCAAGGACTACTGATTTCTACCCCTACAACTGCCACATGGGTAGGTTCCCAGCTAGCCCTAGAGATACTTCAGGCCAACATGATTCCCATGTGTGAGAGGTCAGGCTCCTAGGGCACTCCTGCCATGCCTTCTGGCCCAGCTTGCTCCATGGCAATGCAGATGGCCAGACCTCACTCTCCCTCTACCCCTGGGGCCAGAAAGCTTCCCTAAAAGCTGCATTTATTGCTGAAAACAACTGGGAAGTAAACATGTGGAAAAGATAAAGCTTCTCATCAATTAGCTGCTTTATGTGATGCTTCTGATCCTCTTCCAATTTCAAGGGAATATTTTGTCTCTGTCTGTTGGAGGAAGTCTATCAGCCTAGAGGGCTGCTGACGTGTCTGTTAATTAGTGGTCATCCCAGAGATTCCAGGGAGGCACCTAAAGTAGCAGCTGCTTTGCAATAACTAACTCTTAATTGGTTCTAAAATAAACCCAAGGACATGGTCAAGATCCCTGACCATTCTTCCACAGTGGTCATTAAGAGGAAGCATATCCTAGAACCAAGCCATCTGCAGTCAGACACAAAGAAGAGGGTGATGCCCCAGGAGCCAGAGGCCAGCCCCATGGGTCTCCAGGGACCCACGATATGGCTCATCCCTGGTGAAATTCTGGACTATACCATATGGGGCTGTCTTCTGGGCTTCTAGTCTCTAGCCATCCCTGGATGCCAGGGGACATGTCCTGCTGGGGTAGATGCTGTTGGAACTGATGGTACCCTGACCTTTGGTCTAATGCCTGACTCACACCTGGTCTTCCCCAGCCTGGATGTGAACAGCTACATCCATCATGTCATTTGAACTTGGTTATGTGGAAATGGCTCCAGGTCTCTTATCGGAAAGAGAAGGTGGGGCAGAAGGTCAGAAGAAATCAGAGGCTTGCATCCTAGACCTGTGTATGTTCTGCTACTAGGTGCTGCACATTCAGGCACCTCATCTCACTTCTTTTTATTTATTTATTTTTTTTGGGGGGGTGGGTAGCTCCCTGGCTGGGAATCGAACCCAGGCCATGGCGTTAAGAGCACTGAAGCCTAGCTACTACACCACCAGGGAACCCCACACCTCACTTCTTCAAGCCTTGTGGCCCTAGGTGCCTCAAGGCACCCGTGCGATAGGCGGGAACAGCAATGGGAGAGATGCAGTTGCACAAGTCTTGGTCAGCACATGGAGTTGTCAATTGTGTTATTTTAGCCTTTCCAGTAAGTGTGATACCCCATGTGGATTCAATTTGTTTCTCTAATTACCACTGCTGACACCCTTTCAGGTGCTTGGCTGCCATACTGTATTTTCTTTGGTGAGGTGTCATTTTAATTAAATCTTTTGCCCATTTTCAACAGGATAGTTTGTTTTCTTATTATTGAATTTTCAGGGTTCATATATACTCTGAACACAAGTTGAATGATTGGTGGTTTGCAAATATTTTTCTTTAGATGGTAACTTACCTTTTTATTTCCTTAATTATCTTTAAAATAGTGGAAGTTTTCAATTTTAATGAAATCTAACTTACTAATTTTTCTCTTGTGGGTCATACTTTTGATGGGTCATATCTAAAAATGCTGCCTATCCCAAGGACACAAAATAGTTTCCTCCTGTTTTCATTTTCTTTGAAAGCACTTACATTTTCTTTTTTTGGTATGTGGATAGTTCCCTGGCCAGGAATCGAACCCAGGCCACAGTGCCAGCGACAAAGCCTTAAGCCACTACACCACCAGGGAACTCCCGAAAGCACTTAAATTTTTTTAGAGCATATGTTTTCTTCTAGAAACTTTATAATTTTATAAATGATAGTTTTGTAATTTCTAAGGCTTTACAGTTAGGTCTATTGACCATTTTGAGATAATTTTTGTATATGAGGGCTGTCCAGAAAATATCCAACCATGTAATATGAAAGACAGAGGCATTTCATGCTTGGATTTTTTCCCAGACAGCCCTCATATAGCAGGAAGTATAGTGTAAAATGCTTATTTTTTTGCATATTGATGTCCAATTGTTCTGGCAACATTTGCTGCAAGACTATCCTTCCTCCACTGAATTACCTTTGTGCTCCTGTCAGACAGAGCTTACCGTATATGGGTGGGACTTATTTCTTGATTCTCTACTCTGTTTCACTGATTTATGTGTCCATTCTTTTGCAAATACCACACCTATTTTCACTATTATGACTGTATAGTTAACTTTAAATAACGAATCACGAATCCTCCAACTTTGTTCTTTTTAAAAACTATTTTGGCTATTCTAATTCCTTTACCTTTCCACATACATTTTATAATCAGCTTGTCAATGTCTACAAAAACATATGTTGGAATTTTGGTTGGGACTACACTGATCTAAGAACATGGTATATTTCTTTTATTTACACCTTTGATTTCGTTCATCAGTGCTTTATTATTTGTAGCATACAGATAGTGCACATATTTTGTAAGATTTATATATAAATATTTCATGCTTTCTGATGCTATCATAAATGGTGCTCTTAAAATTTCAATTTCCAGCTGTTCACAGGTAGCATATATAATATAAATACAATGGATTTTTGTGCATAGATCTTGTAACTGGAGACCTTGTTAAAACACACTTATTAGTTTCCTGTAGATCCTCTGAGATTGTCTATGCAAACAATCATGTTGTCTACAAAGAGGAATGGTTTCCTTTCTCCCCTTCTGGTCTAGATGTTTTTTCATTTTTTGGCAATGCCCTTGACATGCTATACAACCTTGAACAGAGTGGTGAGAGCAGACACACTTGCCCTGTTGAATGGGACACTTCTTCAGTTTTGGTGGCAGCATCGCCATCCTTGGGGCACTGTGGGCACTTCCCAGGAGAAGGCACTCAGGAGCCTGCAGAATCCAGGCAGCAGCAAGGGGCAAGGAAAGGCCCCCGCTAAGCTGCTCTGGCCCGCACAAGACAGTGGCCTATAGGCAGCTCTGGTCTTGCCTTAATGGCCTGAAGGTCCTGCTCTGCTGATAAGTCCTCAGGGTTGGATAGGCTCCACAGGCTGCACATGCCCACAGACTGGTCATCCTTGTATATGTCAGGTAATACATGGCCTATGCACTCTCTGCTGCTGATTTTCTATCACCTTTCATGGTACCTGTATGAGAGCACCCGCTTCTGCTGAGCCTTAGGCAGCCTCTGACACTGCTCTGTCCTCTTGCCAGCAGCCTTCCTAGTACACAGGGACACTGACAACTCTCCACTGGGGTACAGTTCTCATCATTGTGGGCCTCATACACCATTTCAGGTCCCCTCCCACTAGCACTAGGTTAACCAGTTTCTTCCTTAGGAGCCCCGAGGGATGGAGACAGCCACCATGCCCCACACAAGCTGCTTTTCTGCAGGGCCCATGAGGCCAGGGGCTTCTACAAGTCCCTGTCCACGTCACTCTCATATTATGGCAGCAGAGAAACATATTCATGCTTATGATTTACATTTTTCCTGAGATCATGAACTCATACAGATGTGCCAACTGCACTGATTTGGGGAATGAGCCAACACACTAGTCCAATGTATGCTAAAGGCCCTATAGGGCAGAAGCTCACATGCTGCTCTTTCTTTGGAAGTGGAAGGAAGGTCACACAGAGATCACATGTCTGCATAGTATCCACCCTCAAAGTACCACCTTGTGGGAGTTTTATTCTGAAATTCAAGGTAACATTTAATCTTTTCCTTAAAGTTTCTAACAGTAAAAACTGATGACTGTAAGCAATGAAAATTGTCAATACCCTCTACATCACCATAATAAGAAGAGCTCAAATGGGGACAAGAGTTGGAAGTCTTGCTCCGAGTCTTAAAAGGAGAGGAGAAAGACAGGTCTAAAGCCATCAGTTCCAGCTGATTTGTGAACATACAGCCACACTCAAGTTCATCAGTGAATGATACCTGTTACCCAAGAGTTGAAGTGAGCCAACTTGCAAGGTGGCAGGTAGAGGAGGTCAGGTTGTGTGATATACATGCTCACTAGCGTAGTTGCCCATCAAAGCCTGCGAGACAGCTCTGTGAGTAAACGCTGCCATTGCTGCTATGCCATGTGCCATGAGCTCTCACAAGTTCCCGCCACAGAGGCAGCAACAGGCCATGTAGCCATCAGCCCTGAAAAATGGCTGACAAATCACCCACTATCAGTCTTACCTGGGTCCAGGCACATGAACTTGCAGCATTCCTTGGGATCCTTGCGGTACTGCTGGCAGCCCTGTGGCCGCTCACAGAGGGCAGCCACACACATCTCCGGCTCCCCTCCATGGCAGGTGCAGCTCAGGCATGGGTCATCTCCTTTGGGGGTGAAGTAGAACCCTTCATCTACCACGTTGTCCTTGATGTCAACACATGTTTGACCTGCAACAGGCACACATGTATTTATTACTAGCAAAACCAGCCCTGACTTTCCCCACAAACATGATAACAGAAGAGTTGGCAAGATCGATCTGAGAATCCTCCTGTGAGTGGCTGTCCTAGAGAAGTCACCACAGCACACTGTTAGGACAAAGCACACCTGGCCAGGGGACACCTAGCCTTGAGCTGGGACAGCTAGGGCATAGGAGAGTGCCAGACTCTGTGGGAAAGCCCGTGGAAAAGTGCATTTAAGTTGCCTAAGCAGTTTAATTATGAGAGTTCCTCAAATCTAAGAAGCAGATGCTCCACACATTAATCATTTTAAAATCACAATGTGTCTCAAATGAGTTTCTCAAGAAGCTTCTGTTTCTGCTTGGGAAGAATCCACTCAATCCAGTACTCAGACACACACAGTAAATTCTGTGCAGAGCAGACCTGGGACTAGAGGAAGAGGAATGACTAGGGCTAGAGATAGGAGGGAGCTGAGAGCTCAAAGCCTTAAGCGGGCAGGCAGACATGACAGGTCCTAGTGAAGGGATGAGGGATGAGGGATGAGGCAGGGTTGGTCTCCAAAGGAATACATTGTTAGTGAGGGATGTGAGATGGAAGTCTGTTTTGGTCTGTAAATGGAGGTAGGGATGTCTAGAAAAACTCTTCAGAAATTCCACAACCATGGGTCTGTGCCTCACTTAAGATTAGAGTAAAATCTATCTAACTAACAGGTCAGGAACCTCCAGGGCAAGAAACTCACATTAAATTGTTCTCTGCTAGAACAGAGAGGAAAAGAATGAAGAGAAATGAGAGAGCCATCAGAACAATGCGGGACATATCAAGTGCATCAACATACATGAAATGGGAGGACTGACAGGAGAAGGGAGAGGAAAGAGAAAAATTAACGGATAATGGCTGAAGATTTCCCAAATTCATTACAATAAAAAAACAACAACAACAACAAAAAATACTACATTTCTGGGAAGTGCAACAAACTCCAATATGATCAATGCAAAGAGCCTAACACATCAGATACACCACAGTAAAAATGCTGACAGTCAAAGACAAAGGACAAATCTTAGCAAAAAATGACTCATTACTTAGAAGGAAACTCTAGTAAGATTAACAGCTGCTTCTCAGCAGAAACAACAAAGGACAGAGAAAGTGAGATAACATATTCAAAGTGCTCAAAGAAAAAAAATTGTCAACCAAAAACCCTATATATACCCAGCAAGGCTATTTTTTAAACAATAAAGACAAAATACTTTCCTAGATAAACAAAAACTGGGAGAACTCGTTGCTTTCATACTTGTCTTACAAGAAACACCAAAGGAAGTTCTTAAGGCTAAAAGCAAGTGACCCTCAGAGAGTAATCTGAATACATATATGAAAAGAAAAAGCACCAGAAAAGGTGATTATGTAATTATAAAAGAAAGTATAAGTATTTTTCTCCCTTATTCTCTTAACTGACTTAAAAATCAATTGTATCAAATAATATGTACATAATGCTGTCCAGCCTATAACATATAGAAATGTATATGTATTAATATAATATATTTACCAATAAACAGCACAAAGGAGGTCTGTGAAAGCAAAGGTTTATTGGATTGAGAAAGTAACTGCAGATGGTAAAGTAATTACAGCAATGTATGAGTATTGTTGGACTTATAGTACTAAGAGAGCTGACGTATCTAATAATATCACAAAAGAGGGAGAGGGAATAGAGGTATACAGACCTAGCTTTTACATATATCACTGAAATTAACCCAGTATAAACTTGAAGCAGATTCAAATAAGATGCATATGGCAAGATGTATCTGTATATGGAATCAGATAGCAGTAATAATTGCACATATCTGTGAATATACTAACAGTCAGTGAATGGTACATTTAAATGGGTGAATTGTAAGGTTTATGAATTATTCTCTATAAAGCTATTTTAAAAAGACATAATGGCTAAAATTTTTCCCATAATTAAACACATAAATCCCTAGGTATCCTAAAAAGACAAATAAAAAAATAAATAGCTAGATACAAAGTGATGAAATCTCAACATATCAACAAAGAGAAACTCAAAAAGAACAAGAGATGTAGTTTATCCATGTTCTTTTAGGCAAAGGTTAGTTGTGACCACAAGAAGTGGCACAGTAGAGGTTCAGGAAAACAAAATTTATTATATTCAATAAACAAAGTTTATTATAGGTCGTAGAGAGAGTCACCACATGTTGAGGGGGTTACACTGAAGGAGCACAAAGGGGGTCAGCTCAACCAAGAGGGTGGGGAGCTGAGAGAGACAGCGCAAATGAGTGAGAAGGCACATGTGTGCAAGAGAACCTAAGGCAAGTGCCTTTATCTTAGGCCAGGGTGGAGTACACAAGCAAAGGCACTAGGGGATTTCACTGGAGCATATGAATGTCACGAGGTCACAGTCCAGGGAAGGCAAGAAGGGGAATTTATGGCAAAGGCTAACCTTATCAAATTGCTTCACCTGGCCACCTGGGGTGCTCATAGTCTGCTTGTGGAGCAGGAAAATATTAAGTTTTAAAATTTATAATATGGCTACAAACCAAGGAAAGGCATACAACATTTCAGAGCAAGAAATAAGCAAAAATAATAAAGTAACATCTTCATAGTTTTGAGAAAAAATAACTATCAACCAATAAATTTATATCCAGCTAAAGTAAATTCAGGATAGGAGGCAAAATATAGTTGATCCTTGAACAACGAGGGAATTTCAGGGTAATGACTCGCTGCACAGTAGAAAATCCATGCATATCTTAAGTTGGGCCTCTGCATTTATGATTTCCAACTGGGTTCAAAACTATAGATCATGTATAAGTGGACCCATGAAGTTGAAACCCATGTATTTCAAGAGTTAACTATACAGATTTTTTTTAAGACAGAGACTAATAGAGTGTAGCACTAACTGGTCTTAAAGTTCTCCCAGAAGGAAGAAGTGGAATGCAAGAAGAAATCATAATCAAGAAACTGGTAGGGGAGTTCCCTGGTGGTGTAGTGGCTAGGCTTCGGTGCTGTCAGCACTGCGGCCTGGGTTCGATTCCCAGCCAGGGAACTACCCACATTGAAAAAAAAAAAAAAAAAGAAACTGGTAAAGATGGGGGAAATCTAAATAAACACTGATTTCATAAAACAACAAGTAATTCATCTGACAAGTGTTAAAGTAAAACTAAAATACTGGCCATGCAAGGCAGGAGCTGGGGAACTACTGGAGCTAGAGCAATTTAAGGTCCTTATTCAGAAAGAACTTACAGACATTATCTTTAGATTTAGAAAAAGAAATCAATTACACCCTTTCAAAAAAAATGAAAGGGTAACCATTAAAAGGATATGCATATAACTTCTGAACTAGTACAGAAAAAAATGAGACAAGAGAAAAGTTGACTAATGCCAGAGAAGTCAGGAAGAGAAAAAAGAAGCCAAAAAGTCCTGGGTAAACAAAATAAAATGCTAAAAATTAACTTAAAGATTTAATTAAAAGAGTGCAAAAAGACATATTAAAAGGAAACTAGCACAAAAAACATTATGTAATAATAAAAAGTTATTATATCTTGAGAACTTTCTATATGCCAAGTTATATAGTTCTTCACACTATACATATTAACCAATTTCTCCCAACAACAGTGAGGTGGGTACTCTGTTACCCACTTCCCTTGATGTGGAACCCAAGGGACAGAGCTCAAAAAAGGTGCTCAAGGCCAAACTTGGAGTAACACTCTGGCTCTCTGACAACTAAGCATGCTCTCTTAACACCATTTTATAGCTGCCATTGGAAAAATTGACTATGTAAAACAAACAGAAACTACTATGGATGAAAAGCACTATCACATAATGATAAAAAGATTCAATTCACCTGATACAACAATGATAAAGACTATGTCCCCAATAACAGGATCTTAAGACAGATGTTAAAATTAGAGAATATAATAAAAGACTAGATGAATCAACATCCACGGTGAGAAAATACAACACACCTTTTTTAATAACTGATACATCATACAGCCAAAAAGATTTGAGCAAACCATCAATAAGCCTGAGTTAACAGATGTATAAAGATTCCTATAGGAGTTCCCTGTTGGTGTAGTGGCTAGGCTTTAGTGCTGTCAACGCTGCAGCCTGGGTTCGATTCCCAGCCAGGGAACAATGCAAAAAAAACCCAAATAAATAAATAAAAGAATCCTACAGCCAAGAGTCCAAGCACACATGGAACAAAAATGAACCCAATTCGAGGCCATCAAATTCTAACAAAGAAAAAAAAAAAAAAGAACATAAATCTCATGTTATCTGACCACAGTACGCTTAAGCCACATTAAATTATAGACTATTAGTAAATACAGTATATAATCTATGATTAACCTATGATTAAATGGCTTCCCGGAAGGGGGTAAATATATGGACAAGGTAGGGGCCAGAAGCTTCTTCTGGAGTGCTGGAAACATTCCACATCTTGATCTGGGAATATGTAAAAATTAATCAAACTTGTACTTATGATTTGGCACTTCATAGTTTATAAGTATGTATATATAGGGAAAACTGACCCTTAAGTGCCTCACATTAGAAAAATTAAGGAGTTAAGAATCTAACTCTAGAAGTCAGAAAAAGAAAAAGAGTAAAACTAATTATCATGAGGTAAAAGAATGCAAATTGGCAGCAGAAATGAATAGCGCCACAGAAAACAGAGCACTGAGAATCAATTACCACCCAAAGGTGGTTCTTTGTAATGATGAACCAAAGAGGCAAAATCCCCAAGCAAGACTGAACAAGAAGGAAGAAAATGTAAATATTAGAAGTCAAAAGGAGGTCATAATAACAGACATACAAATGCTTCAAGGAACTGTAAGAGAATGCTAAGAAAATTTTTAACAATAACTTAGAAAATTTAGATTACATGGGCAATGCCCTAGATAAATGATTTACCAAAACCAACTCAAAAATAACTAGAAAACTTCTCGGCTCAGGGAACCAACCAACCAACAACAAAACAACAACAACCCCCCCCCAAACTAGAAAACTTAAATATGTCTACAAACATTAAAGAAATTAAATCAGTATTTAACGCCTATACCTGATACCTGTATACACACACACTGTCCACTGAGATGATATAAAAGCAATAAGCATAACTAGTGCATAGGTTCTCTAAGGCTCCTTGGAGAAAAGGCTCATTCCAGACAGTGTAAGATGAACCTGGAAATGCTCAAAGAATGATGGCAAAATATCAAAAGGTCAGCTTGTGAAATAAAAACTTACAGAACCAAAAGGAGAAAAGAGACAACTCCACAATTCTATTTGTGGACTTAACACCTCTCATCAATACACAGAACTCCTAGATAGAACATTGGCAAAGATATAGAATATTTAAATAACACAATCAACCAAGAGGACCTAATTCACACATACACTTGCTCTCTCCCACCCAACAGCAGAAAGCATTGTTTTTGTTTTTTTTTAAGAAAATACATTTTTTTGAAGCATTCATTAACATTCACCAAGACAGACAGTATTCTGGGGGCATAAAACATATCTCAACAAATTTAAAATAACTGTTATCATACAGAAGTTATTCGCTAACCATATGGAATCCAACTAGAAATCAGAAAGACAACAGGGAAATCTCTAAGCGCATGGAAATTGAACAATCCACCTCTCTCACAGGCTACATCTGGGCATGATTCCACCCTCTACCATGGCAGAGGGGATTGGGAGAGGCAAGGGAGCCTGCCCTCAGTCAGCACAACCACACTGATCTGCAACATGGGTGAGAGAGCTGGTAGACCCATGACACCAGGGACTGGGGAGGGAGAGTGGTTCAGACAGAGTGAGGGGTCTTAGAAGGACCAGAGAGAGCAGGGAGAGGTGACCAGGAGAGTCAGAGGCTCCTTAGGCACCATGATATTTGGCAAGTACTCCTGTCATCATTTTCATTTAGTCTCCTAACAATACCAAAGTGGGGAGGGCAGGAATTATTATCTCTATCCTGGGAAAGAGACATGAGAGTCAGAGATGGCAATTGTTGCCCAGGTCACAGAGCTAAGCAGTAGGCTAGCCAGGTGCATATCAACCTCGGGTTCCAACTCAGGCTCTCACCCTCACCCCTAAGGCACCTGTGTGCCTTCAGAGTAAGGTGTGAGCCAAGCACAATGTGCCTGCTGCCTGCTATAAAATGGTTAAGTCCATTTACTCAAGGTCAACATCAAGGTCCAAAAATTAGAAGGCCATATTCTCATGAGAGAAGTACCATTCCTTACAGATCACCAGAGGAGTCACATTCAAGGTGGCTTACTTCTTTTACACAGAAACGAAGACTTCTCATAGCAGTTCTCGGCATGCCAGCTGTGCAGGTCATGGTGGCGGAGAGTGGGGAAATGGAAGCACTGGAGCTGGGCGCAGAACACACTGTCACTTTCAGACATGGCCGAGGCAAAGATGGGGTCTGGGGGCAGGAACACCTCTGAGGAACCTGTGAAAGAGACAAGAGGGAGGGCTGGTCATTGTAATATAAAGTCAACATCCCAATCATACGCAGTCTTCACGAGGACCAAAGCCCCCCTAGACTAGACCATCAATCAAAAAACTTATGCACCACCAAGTGCTAGCTGAACTAAGGTTATGGCATTCAATCACTCATGACCACCCCTAGCTTCTCTGAACATGGGTCTGCATGCTCACCCTATAGGGGCCCGGCTCCTGTGAAACCAGAAGGCATGCACAGGAAAAACCCATACTGGGCCAAGAGCCGGAAGAGGACTGTGCTTAGTTAGGGATGTTAAAGGCAGAGCAACAACATGAAGAGTGAAGGAACAGGTTATAACACAATGATGAATATGTATGAGCTTATACAGACAAAATGAAAAAAAAAATATTAATGGAGAAGGGGAGGGGAAAGTTCTCTTTTACAATAGTGTATCAACTGATAAATGGAGGACTCAAAAAGGCTCCCACTGCACCTGCCAGGAATACATAACTAAGGCAGAATCGTGGCTCCCACATACACCATTAGCTGGCCGGTGAACTCCTTGAGATCCACTCCCAACTCCAGGAAGACTCTCTCTCATCCACTCAGTTCCTGCCTTCCAAGCTGGGAATCAGGCAATCAGAAACCCGCTCCCTCGCAGCCCAGGGTGGGGGGTACAGGGGTGTTGGGGATGGGGCTTCGAACCTCTAAGCCTCTCTTCTAAGCCCCAGAAATCTAACACAGCCTCCTAATCACTCTCCCTTGTGAATGAACAAATATCGGCAAGCCCCAATCCTATCCAGGACCCTCGAGGTAGACTGGGAAACAATAGCAAGCAAAGACCCTCCTCACTTGTCCTTCTCACTTAAGACATCATCAGCAGGACTAGGGTGTGGTTGGGAAAAAGAACAGAACTCAAGCTCAAGTCAGAGGCCCAAAGAGAAGGCCAAGAGATGAGGACTGATAAACAACAGGGTGGGGGAGTGTGGCTTGGGAGACAAGTAGAGAGGGCACGGCCAGGGTCTGGGTGAAACCTGTGCCAGGGTGATAGGATGCGGGGAAGGACAGGCTGGGCAGGAACTCAGGTGCCTACACCAGCCATGTTGCTTTTATGTTACCTTGGTATTTCCAAGCAACTTGGCATAAAATCCTAAAAACAACACTCTCTTTTTCACACACATCCTCTCTTACACACACATACACATCTATTTTGTTTCTATCTGCCTGATAGCTTTCTTTCAAGTTTTAGATTCTAATTCTGAACTTCTATGTACTAGAAAACTTGTCCTGTCCTCTCTGGCTCATGTCAGCTACACACTTGGTATACTCATTTTTATACCCCAATTAAAGACCTTAACCTTTTTTTTTTTTTTTTTTTAAGTCCTTAACTTTAAAAGGAGGATGGATGGTTTAGAAATCTGGCTAAGTAAGAAGCAATATAGGTTCTAGAAAAGGCTACGGCCCTGCATGGAGCCTGGAAGAGGGGCCTGACCACCAGAATTTCGCTCATCACTACAGCCCTCCCCCTGATGTGGGGCCCACTCCTCTCCATGTCCTCTATGTGCCAGGCACCACCAGTGACAGAGGGGGGGGGGAGGGGAGACACCACCAATATGACCAATTAAAAAACCAGAAAGGCTTACCTTTGAATGCTACCTCCCAGCGACCTTCTAAGGAGCTGTTCCGGCCAGTGACTACATACTGGTAGCCCACCCACAACCTGCAAAAGGGCAGAAATGCAGGAATACCTCAGGGCAATAGCAAGGAAGTAGCAGCTATTGATTGTGCATGAATGTATTTTAATAGTTACACTGACCATTAAAGCATGAACTTCTAAAGCACTAATGACTTCTTAAAAACTTTGATACTTAATTTTAATAAAATGCATGAAATTCTAAAACAAATTCACAGGCCAGAAAAAGTTTTATCTTGGGTAACTCATGCCAAGACTGTTCTTACGAAAGCTTTCACATTCTAAGCAAAACCAACCCTATTTGGGGTGTATGTAGAACGGGGTGAATACAACTCCGTGAATACACTAAAGACACAGAATGGTACCTCTAAAGGAGTGAATTTTATGGTATGTGAATTTCATCTCAATAAATACCAAACCTCTGTGATTATACACTGCAATGATGGGTAAAACCATGCTCATGACCTCCCACTGGGTGTCCTATTACAGCTAGTCTACCCAGGCCAGTAGCTGCTACCAGGCTCACGTCACAGCACTGAGGGGGCCCATGCATGCGCATCTGGCTAACTGCCACAGCTACCTGCTGAGTGTGCACCCCTTACAGCCCAGCCCTGGAAATGCCGTCAGCAGGTCCACCACCATGAGGGGTGCCACTCTGCCCCTTCAGCCTACCATCATGCACATACCCAACCTGCTGGGCTAAGCCCTCTTGCTTCTCCATGAACTCACAACCACTCTGTGAGCTAGGAGTTACTTTTCTCACTTTGCAGTTGCAGAAGGAGAAACAGCACAGTCTTGTGATTTGCCAACATCATGTGGTATGATGGTGGAGTCAAAACCCAGGTTGAGTCTTGAAGGCTCTCTGTCCACCTGACACAGCCATTGCGATCCTATGGCAGCACGGCAGCCTGTACTATTGCTGGAAGGGAACACTGGCCATCTGGTGACCCCACAGATTCATTCCCCTGCCCCCATCATGTAGATGGGGCAGTATGAGGCCACACACCATAAGTCTTAGCACACACTTGCCCCTACAACCTGGGGCCTAGGAGATTCTGGCAGTCGGCTAGTTTCCATACTTTTTCTTCAATGCTACAAAGCCTGAGGGTCAAGAGCCAGGCTCTGGCACCAGACTGCCTGGATTGGAACCCAGGCGCACCCCAGCCAGTGTGTGCCCACAGTCATGTGCTTGCCCACCTGGGCCCCAGTCTTCTCGCCCACTGGCCTCCTATGGTTTCTGGGAGGACTGAATGAGCAGGCCCACGGAAATCACTGAACACAGGGCCTGGCAGAACCTACTTTCTCAGAAGGAACTATTACCCATCTGTGCACCCCTCATGCTGGGTGCATGAAGGCCCACACTGAGTAGCCCCTCCTGACATAAGCCTGGTCTCCCTGCAAGTCAGCAGCTGCAGCTGAACCTACATAGGGAGACCAACAAAAGGGACTGGGCCAAGGCAACAGAAGGTAGCAGCACATCTCTGCCCCTCCAAGAGCCCTAACTCACCTCAATGCCCACTCTAAATCTCTATTTGTTTCCAGAGGGCAGAGCTGCTTTTCCCCAAAATGACCATTGCTGGCTATGCTTTTGGACTGCCATAGGAACCAGAGGCCATGTGCTCAGAAGGCATTGGCCTGACCCTCAGGCCCCTGGGTCCCCAGTTAGGACTCACTTGTGCTGGTCCTGCCAAGCAAAACTCCGCTCTGGCTGGTCCCATTCCTGGGCCAGGACAAAGCGCAGCTCCTGGTCAGTGGAGAAGGTGGCGAGGGAGCCATTGACACGTTGGCAGGTCTGTGCGGCGTCCCAGTAGTTCTCTCCGCTCAGGTAGACCCTGTAGCAGCTGGCCGTGCCTTCATAGTGGTGCCACCCTGTTGGGCACTTCCCTAGGAAACATGAAGGACGGAAGGGGAGTTGTCCCCCCAAATTAGGATCCTCACTCCAAAACAAAATTATATATGATGCTCAGAAATCACCCTAGAGAAATGGAGAAACTGAGGCTCAAGAGGAAAAGCTCTGCTACTAAGACCACGTACTTTGTGAAATGTTCAGGTGTCGCTAAGACACATGCAACCTAAAGTACAAGTATATGCAGTGACTTCTCCCATTTCTGCAAGGTCTTTAATTTACTTGGCAATAAAGACTAGCTGATGAATTCATTTGATAAAGTGGATTTCACTCTCTGATTCAGTCTGGTTTACAAAATAGCGGAACTCCCACACCAGCTTACTGCAAGACCTGGCAGGAGTGAGGCTCCCATCCCGCAATGCCCTCGCTGCCCTGAGCCTACATCTTGGCCCTCCTTTTCTGTTCACATGGGTACTGGTGAGCACTCCCCTACACAGAAGCTCAGGAAATCAGAGCTGGAAGGGACACTGAGATTGTAGGACCAAATCCTACCTCCCACAAGTGAGAAACTGAGGCCCAGGTGGTTCCACAGCAGGCAAAAGCTGAGTAGCCAATTAGACCCAGTGTCTCTGTCAGACATCTCCTCACCAGGTGGACCAGGCCCAAGGGTTGGAAAGGCCCCTATACTGTGGAGCTGGTCTTGGGTAAGAGCAACAAAATATTCTACAGGATCTCTAACCTTCAAATGCTGGGGTACCTACCTCCTAACTAAGAGTACACTGATGAAGAATAACGATTTTTAATAAACCCAGTTAACAAAATGCAGTTTTTTGATGCAGCTACATCCTCTGAACTAGTAAACTTCTTAGAGATTGATGCTCGTGCTTTTATTATTTAGAGCACATGTGTATATAACTCATGAACAAAGGAATAGTGATTACAGGACACGAAAGGCAGGGCTGGTCCCCAAGCCAGTGAGGCATGCCACAGCACTGCTGCAACACAGACAGTGGGACAGCGTCACCTGCCCACAGGAAGGGCCTGCTTACATATGACGAAACTCGGAGGAAGGCCTTCACTATAGACAGGAGCCAGCCCCCAGGGATCACCAGGCAGGGGAAGGGGAGGTGTGCGGAGTGTGTGAGGGTAGGGGATCACCAGGCAGTCTTTCCTGTGTGTTTCCTAAGTCCCTCCTCTCACAATATGTTCAATCTGCCAGCCCCCATCTCCTTGATGGATTCCGTCCTATCTCCAGGTTAGAGGTGGGGACACTGAGGTGTGCAGAGGCTGAGCATCTTAGCTGTCAAGTGGCAATGTGGGCTTGTACCCTAGCTCCTCATACCTGGGATCCAGAGGAAGCCCTTTGGGGATGGAAGTCAGTGAGTGGGGGCAATGGAGGGAGGGAACATCATTAGTTTCTGTTGGCTAATCTTTTTGTATCTTTTGAACTTTACAAACTTATTCCCTAGGGAGAAGTATTACCTATTCAAAAGAAAGATAAGTGATGAAAAGGAAGTGCATGGGACTACGAGTTGTGATTCCATGGGGCTGAATACTGGAGCCCCTGTTGGGCCCTCAGTGGGCCCATGCTGGCTGTGCGACCTCTCAGAGGTTCGGGTGACTCACTCACCAAGCCTGTACTACACCCCTGTGAGAATGCCTGGAGTTCACAGCTGTATGTGTCAAAGCTGTGCACAGCATCGGGGCTCAGAGGTCAGCTGACCCCCAACACCCTGGCTCGCACAGTCCCCATCAGAGAACTGAGACTCCCTGTGAGGATGGAGCTATGTGGAGCGCTGGTGGCCCTGCAAAGCGTGAGGGGATCTCTGAGGTACTCCTCAGCGCTGAGTGTCTGTGGGGTGAGGATTAACATAACCAGCCAGCATCTAGGCCTAGCATCATGTGTCAGTTCCTTGTGTTATAGTCACTACTCATCATACCTACTAGGCATGTCATCATGTCTAAGCATGTCTGTTTGGCTGTGGTTTTTCTGCCTTTCAACCTTCCTTAATCTTGTCATACTCCATTAAAATCTGGTTGTTTTTTTTGGGTAGTTCCCTGGCCAAGAATCGAACCCAGGCCACGGCAATGAAAGTGCCGAAGCCTAGTCACTACACCACCAGGGAACCCTCCTCTATTAAAACCTTAATGTCATAGGAAATACATTAAAGAGTCACTTAAAATTTTTTTAAAAACAGAGGTAGAGCCTTCCCATGTCATGAGCTTGTATCTAGTCTCTCAGAGCCTGTTTCCATCTACTGAAGGGCTGCTACAGCCCAGACCAGAAAGGCAGTCATCTTGTGAAAACAAGCAGCCTGGTTCCAGAGCCCAGGTTCCTGTCACCGCCTGGGTGGTGTTGGGCAGGTCATGGCATAGGCTCTTCACCAAAGAAGGATGACACTTCCAACCAGCCTGAAGGGCTGTTTTAAAAGACACACCCTACACATAGTCCAGTGGCACCAGGAAAGCCAGGGATTGTGGATAGGAGGGGGGCCTCAGGCTTAAGTGATGGAACAGGGCAGGTCTGCAACTTACTGCTGAAACGGACGGGCTGTGCCACATTCACCGCATGGAAGTGTGTGGGGTCACCGCCTCGGACCCGCCCCTGCCGCGGATCCACAGCCTCCTTCCCATGGTAAGGACGCGACTCCCTGGTCACTTCTGAAAGCAAAAAAGAGAAGTGGGCTGTAAGCACCGCTCCTTAGTAGCGCAGTCAGGCTGTGTGGGGCTGGGCGGACCAAGTGGGGTACAGCGTGTATTCCATTTACTTGGGTTTGCTTTAGAACTCTATAAAGCACTGCTGTTCTTTTTCTTTTCCTTCAGTACATGACTTTTATTGAGTCTTTAAAATGTCACAAATAAGTCTGAGCAATCACTCAACATCTTCGTGTTTCTGTAGCTGGATAACTTAGACCTTATTCATCAGTCTGCTAAACTGTTCCTTTTCCAGAAACATAGATACCATCCCCAAATTTTCTGATATCCTTGTTTTTATTTTTTTTCATGAGAATTATCTCTACCTCCCCTTTTTAGAGTTAAAAGATCTTCAGGATGATATTCTTGCTTTTAACTGTATTGCTTACTAAATCAAAGAAGCTGAATTTGATACAAGTTCAGTATCATTTCCTTTAAAAATTATTTCATCTTTCTGGGCCTGAGATACTGAACAAGCAACACATGACCTCATCTGAACCATGCAGATATATTTTTCACCCAAGAAATTTAGGATTTCAGTGTTGATGGGGAAATGAGTATACACAGACCTCATTTTGTAACAAAAGCCCAGTGTAATACCCTTGATCATGTTCTGTACATGACTAGAGATAGTACAAACAGTAGCCAGCTCCTTTCTATTTCCCCACCATTTGTCAACCTAGAGCCTCTTCTTTTTCTTTTGAAGGAGATGGAGTACTACATTGATATGATTAAAGTTCCTCCACAGAGTGCCCCTAGGCACCTGTGTGTCCCATCAGAGTGATGTCCATATTTTCTGGAATGTCCACAGTCTGACTGCTGAGAATGGTCTTCATGATCACAACAGATGCAACAAAGCCAAGCAATGCTGTTCTTATCAAATGAGTCATATGCACTTATTAAAATTATGGCTTACAAGTCTTCATTTTTTAACTACTACCGTGAAATGAGGTCTCCCCTTCATTACACTTTCTAACAGGCTACTTACTGGTAAAGTTCTCAGTCAGCCATTCCTGCTGAATATCCCTCAGTAGACTCTAGCTTCTTGTGGGTTCTTTCCAGAGCCCAGGATGTCCTCCTGCCCCCAGACTACCTGGGAACCTCCCTTGTTAGCATGAAGGGGCACCTGCTGTGTGCAACCCACTCTGCACTGCTTTGCACTAGGTCCGAGTTGCCATCTGTCCACCTGCCTGCTGGTCCCTCTCACAGCCTCAAGGCCAGGCTGTTGCACACACAGACAACACAGGAAGTGGGCACAGATTGGCAAGAGAGCGTGGCATGGCATGGAGGTATGGAGGTGTGGTGGATCAAAGGCAAGGGGTTGCCCAGTGGCACAGCTTCCCACAAAACCACCTTCCCTGACTCTGTGACTGGCAATTAGCCCACTGACTAGAACTTCTTCAGCTGTCTGGTTCTGCTAGTATCAGATTCTGATACTGCTTTTATTTCATAAATAATCTATTTTTTCTCATTGTAAGATAACAAATGCAATGTGAAGTATTTGAGAAACATGAAAGTTTGAAAAGATAAAACATTAACCATTACCATGTTAGGGTCCACCCTCCCAGTCTCTTCCTTCCAACATAAATTCTTTAAAATATTGGCATCACATGAAACACTCTAAATTTAAGAAGATCACTTTTAATGACTGCATTAATTGACTGTACTTTTAATGAATGGATTTCTTTAATCACCACAATCTCCTCGGTTCAAAGTTTATGCTGTTTGCATTCTTTCATTACTCTACAAAGGGTTGCACTGAATGACTTGTCCAGAAATCTGTTTGCTTCATTATTTTCTTCTGAGACACTGGGCAGTCATGGGCCCTAGCAGCTATGGTTTCCTCCCCCACTAAATATTCAGGAGAGTATATGATGGGGATCAGGTGCCATTAGACTTCAAACCATTCTAAAACATGAAATGTGCTACCAATATCTAAAATAAGCTGAATATAAAGCAAAGACCTGTGAAGCATCTTCAAATCCTCTGAAAAAGCAACTTCACCACCAACACCACCACCTCATTGCTTCTGCCCCTCTGGAAGGCAGCCTACAGTTACAATTGCTCTCTTCCAACACCTAGCCTTAGGGCCCGGTGACACCAACTCTCTAGGACTGGGGTGCCCCATGTACATGTCCTGAGCACCACTGCTCCCAGGAGGAGACTGGTGGCTCTGGCACAGGGACAGCACTACAAAGTATCCATCTTCTTTTCCCCAGGCAGGCAGAGGATTGGGGCGATTCACTCAGGCCTTCTAAGGAAAGGTGGACTTAGGACAGGAAGATGAGAGAGGCACAGCTTGAACAAAGGTAGGCATGTCTGGGACAGGCTTGAGGACAAGCTCAGGTATACTGAAAGTTATACCTAAATTTCACATCTCCCTTCTGTCCACTCAAAGAAGCAAGATCTGCGATTCCACTTTGCTTCTTGGCCTCTTCCCCAAGTACAGCCCATGGTATATGACAGGCCACAATGCTCACAGAAAGACAGATGGATCTAACATAGAGTGGAGAAGAGAAAGAAAAGGTAACAGAACATTCTGTTGAGTTACACAGCACTGAACGCCAGGCAGCCTGATGCTGACTTTGCTGGAGTGAAGCCATTTGGCAGCCTAGGGGGTATGTGGGAGGTGGGCGACAGGTGAAACAGTTAAGGGAAAAAAGCCTAGTGGTGCTAGAGGAAGCTACTTTGTGCTGAGCAGGCTTCTCTGTAGTTCAGGCAGCAATTTTGAGCCCTTTTCTTTTCCATCATTTCTCTTCCTATCCAAATGCCCACATCGATTTCCCCATCAGTCATTTATTCAGTGCCTATTACAAGCTGTCACGGAAACCCATTAGCACAGACACAGGCTTTGCCAGCAAGAAGGGGAAGGGTTTGGCTGTAAGGATGGTGCTGATGACATATGAGGGATTCCCAAGTGTGCTGGAGGAGCAAAAGATGGGGGTAGCTGGAGAGGAGGCAGAGTACAGGATTAGTACCATCTGACAATAAAAAATTCCTTTCTGAGACCCAGAAAGTGTTCCCCCTCAGGGCCAGCGAGAAGGTGTAGAGCTCTCACAAATGAACCATGCACAGCTTTGCAGACACCCCAAAGCAACTTTTCCTCTCCCTCTGTCCCCTCTCCATCTCAGTGTGCCAAACACTGTCATAGGTACGGGGAATATGGCATGGGCAGTGAACCAAACAGCAGATGATCCTGTCTTATGTGAGGTCACATTCTCCTCAACCCTCCTTCTCTTCTACTCAGCAACTGGACATGACTGGGATGGGGCCAAGTCCAAGTACATAGCCCAGGCCCACACATGAAGTCTTGGAAAGAGTGGTCCCTGCACCACAGGCTGCCGTATGTGCTCTTCTCCTCACCTGGACTTCAGAACAGCTCTGGCCACCAAAGGCTGAATAGGAACCCACAGAAGATGTAAAGCAAGAAGTCAATATGGTTGACTTGTTACTAAAAATACCAAGGAAAAGAGAAATGGTTAACAGACAGGAAAGCAGGCTCAGAAATGTTACGAGGTTTACTTCAGAGCAGAAGTGTAACATAGGGAAAGTGGGCTCCCTCCAAGTCTACAGGACCTGAGCCACCCTTACCTTATAGCCTGGACACCTGTAGCCTGACCCCCAACCCTGATGCCTTGGGCAGCCACCTCCTCTCTTGGCCTCCAGCTTCAATGCGGGCATCAGGCACACTGGGCTCTCTGCTTCCCCAGCACAAGCCTCAAGGTGAGAGCTGTGGGGTGGGGGCAGGGTGCTGAAGAGCATTGAGTCCAACAGAGAACCTGAATCAGGGCAGGCAGTGTCGTGCTTGCTTCCCAACAGCATTTGGCCAGAAATGGGGATAATTTGCAAATAAAAGACAAAATGTGATTCTAATTTATATTTCTAGAAATTTAAAATTTGTCCAAATATGGTATTAGGATCCAGAAGAGCTTATAATGTCTCTGAATAAAGAAGAGAGTAAGATGGACTAGACAGCGGGGTGTCCAATCTTTCGGTTTCCCTGGCCCAATGAAGAATAAGAATTGTCTTGGGTCACACATAAAATACACTAACACTAACAACAGCTGATAAGCTAGAAAAAGCTCATGCAAACCTATCCAACCCATGGCCCAGGACAGTTTTGAATGCGGCCCAACACAAATTCATAAACTTCTTAAAACCTTATGAAAATTATGTACATTAATGCAACACAAAGACGATGCACTATAGAATTGTACACCTGGAACCTATGTAATTCTTGTTAACCAATGTCACCTCATTAAGTCCAACAATAAAAAAGTATTATGCACGGATGTTTTTTTCAGCTATCGTTAGTGCTAGTGTATTTTATGTGTGGCCCAAGACAATTCTTCTTCTAGTGTGGCCCAGAGAAGCCAAAAGATTGGACATCGCTGGGTTAAATGATATCCAAAAGCCTGAATGTTACAGTTTCATCTAGCCTTCCAGCCCTGAATGGCAGGGAATGTACTGAATGCCCAGACTATATCTAACACAACACTTATTTTCCAACTTCCAAAACCATGCTGCAATTACTGATTTACTGTTACATCTCTTTCCATCTTCTTTGTCCTTGTGGTTTTGTATCTTTTATTGTAATTTTAGTAGGCTTTTAGCAGGGCAATGAATTATTTCAAGTTGTCACTCCGTAAGTCCTAAAGTCTACATTCAAAAGCAAACTGACCAAGCATGACTAGGGCTTCCCACAGGTTTACTTTAAACTCTCCCCACAGATGAGCTAACTTCCTGTCTGTTCTCTCCTCCCTCCACATAAACATTTTTCTTATTCCTTTTTTTGGTGGGAAGAAATGTTAATGAGAACTTGACCTATAATCATGATGTTTTCAAAAATTAATTTATTTAAAAATAAACTAGAAAGAAATATGACAAAATTTCAGCAGTTATTAATTCATGGAAGTGAGCAACAAGTATTACATTATTCTTTGAATATTTTGATAAATTTCTCAGAATCCCAACTCTATAAACAATCAGAAAGCAATCTGTTTATTCCACCTGGATCATGGCATGGCACTACACTATAGGACAGGCACAGTACCAGGAGTCAAGGAGAAAGCAGGAGTGAGCCAGGGCCTCAGTTTTCTCTCCTTTTCTTGAGCTTGCCAGACAGTTAGGCCCTGGTGAATTTGCATACACTGGCGGTGTCATCACACCCTCAATGGCTAGGGCCTGAAGTATACCATCCACTCAGAACTCTGGGTTCCTATAGGATAGACTTTATTTTTCTGTCTAGGGAGAAAATACATGAACCTATGTAACTTCAAGTCAACACTTGTGCTGAATGAACTTACAACCCTCTGTGTTGACCACATGACCCCAAAGAGAAATCAGATGTAGTTCCTGCCTTCAGCAAGTCCACAGTGCATGGACAGATGAACAAAGTGAACCATAAGAGTGCCTACCATAGTTTTCAGTATCTATAGCAGGGCAGTTATTATATACAAACTTAAAAGCTAAGCCAAAAAGTGCTTTAAGAACAACAGATAAGCTGTGCTTCCATTTTAAAGCAAGCCAAGAATCATTTGGTTCTTTGTTCAGAAAATTTTCGAGGAGTCTGGTTATGGAGTCTCACCTCATTAAGTCAGACCAGGGGAATCTGCCAGGCATAATCATTAGTCTGCACCAGGCTGACCCAGTATGGAGCATCTCTATCCCAAGCACTGGGACGTTCATGCTCTCTGGACTGTGATCCAAGCAATGACCAGATGGGCTCCCAGACACAGGGCTGTCCCAGAGGCTCCTGACCTGGCTGCCACCATTCAACTCTCACCTGGAAAGGGAAATGTCTCAACCACCGAAATGCACAATCCAATGAAGAACAGGCTCAAGGGATGATTAGGAGGGATCCATTTACAGGGCTCATCTTTACAGGCAAACACAGTCCTACCAGACCACTTTGGAACCACCATCAAAGAACTGTGCCAAGCTCAAATGTCATCTTCTACCTGATGTCCTTCCTGATCCCCCATTAGAGTTGCTTTTTCTTTAACACCCAGACTATAGGAATTACAATACTCCTTTCATTTACTGAATGTTGAAAAAGATCCCCATCCTAAGCCAGGCCCCACCGAGGAAGAGGACAGGTCTCCTACCTTCAGGGAGCTCAGTCTGGAAGAAGAGATCAAGCATGGGCACAAGGTAATGGTGAGAATCACCAGTAGTTCTTTGTGTTGTCAGAGAGGGACAGAGCAGGTACTGGCAGAAGCCCACCTACAGCCAGAGGGCCCAGAGATGCCCTCTTGTTGTGGCATCATCTAGCCAAGTCTTAAAGGATAGGCAGAATCTATCCACACAGAAACAGAACAGGGGATTCTAGGAAAAGATTAAGGTGTAAACGAAGCATATGGCTAGGAAATTCTTAATGGAGTGGGCACAGGAAAAAGGCTAGGTGAGTCACTGAAGGGGAAATAGAAATAAATCAGGCTGGGGAAAAACAAACAAACCTTACTGAGAAGAAATTTGAATGCCAGGCCAAAGAGTTTAGATCTGAGATTCTCACATTGAAATAAGACACACCTTCCTCTTAGAGGCTTTATCAGAACTACCCAGGTCTTAAATATATTAGAGTGTGTGTGTGTGTGTGTGTGTGTGTGTGTGTGTGTGAGAGAGAGAGAGAGAGAGAGAGAGAGACAGACAGACAGACAGACACACAGTATACCTTCTATCCTATCCCAAGCTGAGAACTAGAGATGTAGTGAAAACAACCATTACTTATGAGGTGTGTCATACTCCTTGAGCGTGCTACAGCAGAAACCAGGTGGAGAACCGACAATTCAGACTTTCTATGGCTTTTGTATATGTCTTTAGGAGCACACATATCATCAGGAGAAAACCCCCAAGTGAAAGATTACCAGTGACTGAGTGAGCAGGATGGGTAGACAGAGCCAAGGCCAGTGTCAATGACCCTCATTAGGATTCTAGCCAAGTCTCAAAGACACCTACCTCCAGAGTTAAGTGAGGGGAAGCAAGAGGCCACCACACTTCAGGGTGCTGCTCTCAGGACTGGCAGCACCTCCCAAAGTGTGCTCTTGCCTCACCATAGCCCTGACCCTGCCATCAAGTTCTGAGAACTACCTGTGTTGGGCATCTATTTTTAAATAAGAGAGAGAGAGAAAGAGGGGTGAGGATCAGCTTAAAATAATGTTCCAGGGGTTCCCTGGTGGTGCAGGGGCTAGGCTTCGGCGCGCTCAACGCTGCAGCTCGGGTTCGAATCCCAGCCAGGGAACTACCCCAAAAATAAATAAATAAAATAAAAAAATAACATTCCAACGCATGGATATTGCACAGGGTACCAGTTCACACCAGTCCCCCCAACAGGAAGCACAGGCTATGTGCGTCTGCCTGCCCGACACACTCACCTGGACAGTCGGCTTCGTCGCTCTCATCCTCACAAGTCACCCAGCCGTCACACTGCCAGGGGAGGGGAATGCACTGGATAGTGCCACTGCGACAGGCAAACTGCCCAGGGTTGCACCGCAGCTCTGTGGAACCAAAGGGCAAGAAGCCATTGAGGAAGTGGCAGTAGCAGTGGTGACCGGTAGTGGCCAGTCTGGCCACAGCCTGGTCCTGCCACCACCCGGTCCCCATGAGCATGGGTCAAACACCAGGCAGTCTGCCCACAGCCCGCTTCCTCGGGGGCCTGCATCTGTGCCCTGAGGAGAAGCCAAGAGCTAAGCCCACAACATCTCAAGGCCCCGGAGAATGGCACCTCCCAAGACTGATCTTTAGGCACCATCTCAAACATACGCTGCCTCATTCCTGCTCTGTGTCGGGCTCTGTGCAGCACTGTGGAGTAGACAGAAACGAGAGGGCACATCTCTCTTCTCCTGAGGGATTCTGGGTTAACAGGGAAGACACACACACACACACACGTGATACAGACATAAAGACATACACACAAACTCAGGTTTCTGGCAAAGCACAAACAGAGGTCACCACCAGAGAAGCATTCAAAGAGAATGCTAAAACAACATGGAAGAAGAAGAAACTGCCTATACCCACAGGGCTCTGGAGTGCTTCTTAAAGAAGGTGGGATGTGAACAGGGTTCCCAAGGCAGGTCGATGGTTTCAGAAGGTACACATAATAAAATAGGAAATGAAGAGCATTCTAGAAAAAGCAGGGCTTAAGGAAATACCACAGGGCAGGGATGGCATGCCAAGTAGAATGCGTGTGAACTGACAGATGGGCAATCACTAGCGATAAGATAAAAAATGTAAGAAGGTTCAGAATGTGGAGGCTTTGAGGGAAGATAATTCTGACCTCTATTTGGTACATTGTAGGGAGCCACTAAATAATGTGGTAAGATCTGTGTTTTAAGCAGATATGATTGGCAACAGTTTCAGGAAGCCATTAAAATAGGGGACCACACAAAAATATTAAATAACTCAGCAAAGTGAGGTCTTGGACTAGGCAGGGGTCAGCAAATTACAGCCCACGAGCCATCTCCTAACCTTACCATTGGTTTTTAAAATAAAGCTTTACTGGAACACAACCACAAATATGTATTGTCCATGGCTACTTTTGAGCCACAACAGCAGAGTTCAGTGGTTGCAAGAGGCTATATGACCTGCAAAGTCAAAAAGAAAAAGCAGACTCTAGAACTGAGGTGACAGCTGATAAATGGGCAAGTCTTAGAACCAAGGAAAAACAGTGAAGTGTGAAGAATGGAGTCCTGTACACCAAACTGAAGACACAGGAAGGATGGAGTTACAGGGATGAAGTTAACCTCCACCTGAAACAACTAAAGACAAAATATAAGAAAACACCAGTTCTTCAGGCATGGACATCAGGCAACAAAGGAAAACTATCTCTTAGAATCAGCAAACACATGAGTGAGCCTTATTGCCTTTAGAACACTTCCAGGCTGCAGAACAAGGGACAGGGATTCCAGGGATGCCTTAAGACTCTTGGAGGCGAGTGGATGCAGCTAAAAGCTGAGGGAAACCAAGGCAGGTACCACTCATAAGACAGCGCTCTGGAGAGCACAGGGGAAGATAGAGCTGCACAGACAGGACTCTAGAGAGGTACCGCAGTGAGCAGAGTGCTGACCAGTGCAGCATGTAAGGAAGCTACACCCTAGGCTGGGGAAAGAACCACCCTACAGGATAAGAGGGAACAGTAACTGAAGTTCAGCAAGGCCAAAAACAGTGCCTGTTCTGGAATTAGACTGGAAAAACTCATCATTCATAAGGCATTTAGTCAAGTATTCAGAAGAGTCTTGCCTCATTAGTGGGGAAAAATAAACTCCAGACTCAATGCTGCTCAGTCCTGCCTAACAAGGATTAAAAGCAAGGGCTGACAAAATCAAACTGTTTCCAAGTTACATCCTAAAATAAAGCTCAGAATATTTACAGGAATGCAAAAATATGCAGCAGCCAAAAAGGCAAAATTCACAAAATCTGGCATTCGCTAAAAAGTTACCAGACATGCCAAGAAACAGGAAATTAAGACCAAAATGAGAAAAAAATTTAGTCAATCAAAACTGACTGAGAAATGGTACAAAAGAGAATATAGAAAAGGATATTAAAAGTTATAAATGTATCGCAAATGCTCAAGAAGCTAGAGGAAACACTCAATATGTTAAGTAGAAATTTAAGAGATTTAAGAAAAACAAGCTTACTTCCTAGAGATGAAAATTACAGTGCCTGAGATGAAAAAATACACTGCATAGGATTAATAGATTTAGTTTTGTAGAGGAAAAGATAGTGACTTGAAGACAATAGAGACACTCTACTAAAATGAAGAAAGGAAAAAAGGCTTCAAAAAATGAACTGTGACTTGTGGGACCACTTCAAGCACCCTAACACACATGTACTTGAGGCGGGGGGAGAAAGAAACAATTTAGCGGTAGTTTAGAAACACCTGAAGGAACAATGGCAGACAGACTTTCCAATTTTAATGGAAACTATATACCCACAGATCCAAGAGCTCAATGAACCCTAAACAAAAGAAATATAAAGAACACTACTCCAAGTCACAACATAATCAAATTGCTTAAAACGAGTGATAAAATCTTAAAAGCAGCCAGAGGGGGAAAAAAAAGGCATTTTATACAAGAAACAAAGATAAAGAAGAGCACAGACTTCTCATTAAAAACAATACAAGCTGGAAGACAGTGGAGAAACATATATTCCGGAAAGAAAAAAGAAATAGCTGTCACCCTAGAATTATTTAAAGCGAAAAAATGTATATTCTATTGTGGGGTTTATAACATATGCAGCAGTAAAACTATGACAACAATAACATAAATGCTGGGAAAAGAGAAGCTGAAGCATATACTGTTTTAATGCTCTTATACTACAGGTAAAGTGGTCTGTCACATGAAAGTAAACTGTGATAAGTTAAAGATAAACCACTAAACTAAAACAAGAGTTATAGCAAGTAAGCCAACAAAAATGACAAAATGGAATAAAAACAGTCAACCCAAAAGGAGGCAGAAGAAAGGGAAAAGGAAACAAACAGACAGTACATAAAGTGTTCATGAATTAGTAAACTCAATACTGTTAAGATACCAATTCTATTCAAATTCATTACAGATTAATGCAATCCCAATCAATATTCCACCAGGCCTTTCATAGAAATTGACAAACTGACTCAAACTCATAGAGAAATGCAAAGGACTCAGAATACCTAAGACAACTTTGAAAAGGAAGAACAAAGTCAGAAGACTCACACTATCTGATGTGAGCACACTACAAAAGTACAGTAATCAAGAAAATGTGGAATAAACATCAAGACAGACATCAAGATCAATGGAACTTAATTATGATAAAGGTACAAAGGCAATTAATTCCCTGGAGAAAGAACAGTTCTTTCAACCAGCAGTACTGGGACAACTGGATATACATTTTTAAAAAAATAACTTTGATGCATTCCGTGTACCAAAAATTAACTCAATATAGATCACAGATCTAAACAGAAAATCTAAAACTATAAAACTTCTTAGAAGAAAACATAGGAGAAAGTCTTTGTGATCTTGGGTTAGACAAAAATTTCCTAGATAACATATACCAGAAATATAAACCATAAAAGAAAAAGATGATAAATCAGACTTCATAAAAAAACTGAGAACTTTTCTTCTTCAAAAGATACAGTTAAGGGAGTTCCCTGGTGGTGTTGTGGCTTAAGGCTTCGGAGCTGGTACTGTCAATGCTGCGGCCTGGGTTCGATTCCCAGCCAGGGAACTACCCACATACAAAATAAAAATAAAAATAAAATAAAATGAACAAAAAAAAATAAAGAAATTAAAAAAAAAAAGATACAGTTAAGAGAATAAAAAGACAAGTAAACATACCAGAAGAAAACATTTATAAATCAAATATCTGATAAAGCGTTTGTATCCAGATTATATAAAGAACTCTCAAATTACAATAAAACAAACCACCCAATTTTTCAAATGGGCAAAAGATTTTAATGGACATTTAACCAAAGAAGATATGCAGATGGCAAATAAAAAAAAAAAAATCACTAGTGGGAGTTCCCTGATGGTGTAGTGGCTTGGGGCTTCGGTGCTGGCGCTGTCAGCGCTGCGGCCTGGGTTCAATTCCCAGTTAGGGAGCTACCCACATACCAAAAAAAGCAAAAAAAAAAAAAAAGAAGTTAAAAAAAAAAAATCTCTAGTGATTAAGGGAATGGAAATTAAAACCATGAGATACAATTATATACTTACTAATGGCTGAATTAAAAAGAAGAATGATACCAAATGTTGGGAAGTTTGTGAAGTAACTGGAATTTTCTTGCATTGCTATGGAATGCAAGATGGTACAATTTCTTTGGGAAACAATTTGACAGTTTCTAAAGGCTGAATATATACCTGCCACATGATCCAGTCATTCCAAAGACTTGTTTAGAGTAATTTTATTGATTGATTGATTGATTGATTGTATGTGGATAGTTCCCTAGCCAGGAATCAAACCCAGGCTGCAGCACTGACAGCGCCAGTGACGAAGCCTTAAGCCACTACACTACCAGGGAACTCCAATTTTATTTATAATAGCCAAAAGCTGAAAACAACCCAATTGTCCAAAACAAGTGAATGGATAAACAAATGGTAGGACAGCCATACAATGAAATACTACTCGGGAATGAACTATGGATACATGCAGCAACATGTAAAAACAAAACTAAAGAACATGTAAGAACAAAAGCAAATGGTCAGCTGCAGGCTGTAGTTTGCCAACCATGTTCCAGAGTTTAAGTGTAGGGGATAACTCTTTACCATCCACCCCAATCTAACATCTAACATGAGGAGGTACTCACTAAATGTATGATGAACTGAACTGCTCAGAGATCTTCCTACACCCTTTAAGTCCATGACAAAGTGCCAACAGTTCTTTAACATTCCTGGGAAAGTTCTCTCCTTTCCTGATTCACCTGTAGTGCAGGGGCTGTTCTGAAAGCAATCCAGTGTGTGAGTTACTGGTTAACACATGTGAACCCCTAGATCAGAAAATATTTACCAATTACCTGCTTTATGCCAAGCAACTAACTCTCCAGGTGACTGGACCAGAGTAGTAAACAAAGCAAGTAAACCTGTCTCATGGTCGTAAAGTGAGAGCTAGGCAGGCTCTTCCCAGCCACTGGATTGCTGATGTTTTCTGAAATAATCCATGCCCCCCACCATGTAAGTGCAAGACCATAATACCAAAACAAGAATTTCTATCACACTAACTGTTCTCAAATTTTTTCCTCCCAAAACCCCCTTTATACTCTTAAAATTTCTGATGACCCCAAAGATCTTTTGCCTATGTGAGTTATATCTATAGACATTTACTGCATTAGAAATTAAAACAGAAAGGTTTTTAAATACAAGATTCCCAAGCACATGTTCAAGAGGTTAAATAGAGTTACCATATGACCCAGCAATCCCACTGCTAGGTAGATGTCCAAAAGAATTGAAAGCAGGAACATACCCATAACCGATGTTCATAGCAGCATTAGTCACAATAGCCAAGAGGTGGAAACAACCCAAATGTTCATCAAAAGATGAATGGATAAACAAAATGCAGTATGGTCATGGTGTGGAATATTACTGTGTTGTAAAAAAGGGAAACTCTGATACATGCTATGACATGGATGAATCTTAAGGACATTATGTTAGGTGAAATAAGCTAAACAAAGAAGGACAAATGCTGTATAATTTCACTTATATGAGATCCCTAGGGTAGTCAAATTCATAGAAACAGAAAGTAGAACATAGATTACTGGGGGAGGAGGAGGAGTTAGTTACCCTTTAAGAGTTTCAGCTTGGGAAGGTGAAAAAGTTCTGGAAACAGATAGTGGATGATAGTTGCACAACATTGTCAATGCCCTTAATGCCACTTAAGTGTATACTTAACAATGGTCCAAGTGGTAAATTTTATGTTATGTGCATTTTACCACAATTTTTAAAAATCCTTTAAAAAGGAGGGAGAATCTCAAGCACACATCCCATTAGCTGCCAATACATGTCAAGTAGCCTCTGGAGATGCCACTGTGTTGTTTTTTTTTTTTTTTATGGAATGCTTCACTAATCTGCATGTCATCCTTTAGTAAAAATCATGTTAATCTTCTCTGTATCATCCCTTTATTTATTTATTTTTAGTATGTGTGCTGCCAGAGCTAGCGCCACTGTACACTTTTGAGAGAATGAGAGAGGCAAATGATATGTCAATGTAATTATGAAAATAGTTTTGACCTTGCAGAGCCCAACAAGACCCCTTGCCACACTTGGAGAACTACTGCTTTAAACTATGCAATGTGTGGGAATTAGAAGATTTGTGCTCTGTAGAAATTTACAAGTCTCTGCAATATAGAGTCTTTCTCTAAATTCCATTTATTCTTTGTCAGCAAGCCTTGGCCTCATTTTAAATTATGAAAACCGAGCTGTCTCAAATTACTGTGTGACATTAAATATGCTGCCCAAATTGTTTGGAATTGATTTCTCAACATTTGCCCACAAAGAAATAGAGGAAGACAGAATACAGCAGAAACACACATGTCCATAGTCACATCACTTAGGAAATAAAAAAATTTCCTGCCAAGAAATGCAGGAGAGATTTCTACACCATCTCTTCCCACTGCCCACAGCCCGTCTGAACAGCCTTCACCGTGGAATGAGATTCTCAGACGCAGCCCCCATGCCTTGCTGGGGCACCTACCCAGGGACTAGGAGGTCCCAGTTTTCCAGTGGCAGTGCAGCCTCATCAGATTGTTATGACATTCCTCCCTGGAAAGAGATAACAACTACTTCCCAACGAGGCAGGACATTCCCACAGGTTCTCATTGTGCCCGCTACACAGGGAAGTACTGGGACAGAGATATTTATCCAGCACTACACCTAGAACCAGTGGAAGAAGGGAGAGGATCTGCAAACAGGGGCTGGCTAGGCCCTGCTGTACAAGTGACATGACAGCTCTAGAACAGCTCCCATGGGATGCTGGGTCCTGACTAGCACCATGGAACATGAGCCAGACATCTCTTCTCTGGACACTTTCAAGAGGGGACAGATACTACTGACAACAACACAGATCCCTAAAATATACAACAGAGGCATCCCTGGTAAACAGGCCTTCTGAAAAAGGATTACGTGTGCTCTGAGGTTAAGAAGGTGAGAATAAGGGGCTTGAACTCGGCCTCAGGACAGGCAGCACCTGAACCATGAGCAAACGTGGGGAAGGCCTACTGGCCAGGGCCCAGCCTGGACAAGTGCCGCCAAATAGGAAAGGAGCACTCTGCCCAGCTGGGGCCCAGTGGGTGATAAGACCAAAAGGTACCGCAGGACCAGATGGCTTCACGGACATGCTATGGCTCAGGGAATGGATGCTGCTGGCAGCAGAGGAGAGCTTCATCAGAACACCCATCAGTGACAGGATGGAGAATGGATTTGGGAGGGTAGAACTAGGAGGTGAGGGGAAGCATTAACAGGCATCACAGCAGTCCACAGGAGATCACATTCTAGAATAAATTATACTTCCTTTCTCTAGTGTTCTAAATATCATGTGCCCTTTCATGACGTGAAGGACCACCCCCAGCTTTCACCTCAACACCCCTCTCTACTCTGGTTGCCTGGAACCCTGGCTCAGCAGTCCCTGCAGCTAGCTCCCCCTGCAACCCCTCTGCCTCTTTCCCAGTGGCTATCACTTCAAGGCTCCAGCAAGCCTGCTTGTAATCTCCTCGTCCCTGCAGCTTCCTGGCACAATGCATCAGTTTTGAAAGAGACCCCAATAACCTGTCCCAGGAAAAACTGCAGGCGCAACTCCCAAAATGCAGTGAAGCCCCTTATCAGCCATGACACCTACTGAGTCTTGCTGGGCTTCATTACTTTATCTATGAAATATGGGGATGAACATCCTTGCCCTGCTCCCCTAACTTTTGAGGCTGATTCATGAGGCCCAAAGGGTAAATCAACTAAATTAGTGCTTGGCTGCTGAACAGTTTCATGTATTCTGTCCCTTGGAATGATTCTCGAGGCCCTCTAAAAAGCCGAACGCTCCCAGAGGAACCCAAATGGGGAAAGGGAGAATAGGGGCAGGGACCAGAGGCTTTGCACACAGCACAGCCTGCCACTGGGTCTCAGCAGCAAAACCCCATTAAGGCTGTTGTTAATGGTAGGCCTAGGTGTCCCTCAGCTCTGGCAGATGCCAGGGTTGCAGCAGGAAGGATGCCAGCATCTGAACTTCAAGCTGAAAAAAGCTCAGAGACCAGCTAACCCCATGACTCTCACACACGAAGGCCCAGAGTTTAAGAGGGAGTGAAATTTGTGTAGCTCAAAGAAAGCTTAAATAACAAAAGTTTTATTAGGAAAATTTAAAGGAAGGCCAGAAACTGCTCTATTTATTCAAACACCCATCTAGTCCAGCCAGCTTGCTTCAAAGAATGGCCAACCCACCAGCTCTATGTCCTACGTGAAGTTGACAGCAGCAGAACAGGACCCAGAAATCAGGCTCTGGACTCCTTCACCCAGATCCCCATCCCCAAAGTCGACACAGCTAGGCAGGAATCAAGGCAGGAATCAGGTTGGAATCGCAGCTGCCCCTACCAGGATGCCCTTCATTCTGATTTGGGATGTGGCCAAACCATCTTCCCTCAGAGGGCTAGGTCCAAACTTTCTGATTCTGACACATTTCCTCTTTGCTAAGACCGAAGGCAGGACTTATGAAATGCTATGCCTCCATAGAGGCTGGCCACACAAAGCCCCAGAGAACCAGGAGTGCCTGACTGCAGATCAGGACCTGCAGAGCCAGAGATATATCAAATATACTGTAAACACGAAAACACTCCTATTGTGGTTTTGAAATATATCTGTAAATTCTTTGATATGCCTTCTTAAATGCCAGTAGCTCCCCAATCACTGTGATCACCAAACCCATTTCCAAATAGCTCCTAGGGCTGGAAAAGAATCACCTTCAGGCAGCCTTGTGGGTGGGAGGGAAAGCTCATTTAATGGCTAAGTCTGCGTGAGGATGCTAACTGCTCCCCGTCACCCACTTGCCCCACAGAGACAGGTAGGTGACTAGCTCAGGGGAGCTGCCGAGCATAGGTGAAGTGTTAGCTACCTTTACCTAGTAGCCAAGGAGTCACAGGCTGACACTGGAGAACGCCATACTAGAACAAAGTAACGAGGTCAAACTTCAGTATTTATTTCTTATAAATAATAAGCATTTTATATGTCCAAGAGGTGAAACCACCATTATCTGCTACCTTCTTTCCTCAGATGCTGACCCACCAGGATACTGGCTTATCTGCCCTGCCCTACCCTCCAATTTCTCCTTAGGGAGATGTTTGGGGAAGGAGGCCCTGCTTAAAGTGAGTTATATTAGAAAAGGGGGGGGGGGGTAAGGAAAAGGATGTGACTGGAGAAAAGAGGCAGGTTTACCAAACAATTCTGTGAAATGAGTGAAACTTCAAGTAAAGAATAGCAACCTAGAATGATGGTTGAGGCTGAAAAGGTGGGAGGAGGTATATACTAGGGAATAATACCAGGACAAGAGGATAGGGTAGAACTAAAGTAATAGCTACCCCACATCTGACGTAACATTTACCAGCACTCACATCACATTTTGATGACAGCACAATTCAGCAGAATCAGTTCATTTCAAGAGAAACAACTGCTGTAGCAAAATCAGATTCTTGACTGTTCATTTTGCATGTGCCAGAAAGTATATCGAGTGCCTTAAATACATTATTATATTTAAATCCTTAAGGCAAACCTGTTAGTGCCTTCAAACCAACACAGCCAGGGTCAGGTGCTATGCTAGAGGCAAGAAGAACAGAATGAAAAATATCAGGTCTCGGGAGTTCCCTGGTGGTGTAGTGGCTTAAGGCTTCGGCACTGGTGCTGTAAATGCTGCAGCCTGGGTTCGCTTCCCAGCCGGGAACTACCCACATACATAAAACAAAACAAAACAAAACAAAACAAAAATATAAGGTCACTGCCCTCGTGGAGCTTAAAGTCTAGTAAGGAAGCAGAAGATCTTCTCAACAATGAGGTAGGCAAAGATTTCACAGAGAAACACAGGAAATGTAACCATAAAAGACAAAAAGTGGTAAACTGGACTTCTTCAAAATTAACAACTTCTTTGATCAAAAGTAACATAGGTTAGTGGAACAGAATACAGAACCCAGAAATAGACTACACAAATGTAGCCAACTGTGCAAAGACAATTCAATGGGAAAGAGGAGTTGTTCAATGGGTATTGAATTTCAGTTTTGCAAAATGAAAAAATTCTAGAGATCTGTTGCACAATTAAGATGTATATAGTTAACATTACTGCATTGTACATTAAAAATGATTACAATGGTGTATTTTATGTGTTTTTAACACACACACACACACACACACACACACACACACTCACCAACACTAAACCTTGTTTCCCTGGGTCCAGTCAACAATCATCTGAGGTCAATTTTACTACTATCTTCATTTTGAGAAAATGGAGGATGAGGTCTCTTCATGTCCCACTCCATGCCAGTTTCCCATGGGTAAAATGAGGGATTTTAAAGACAAATGGGTAATAATAAGACCAAATAAAGAAATTCCTATAGGAATGCAAGACTATAAATCTGAGGCATCCTAAAAGGAGACCCAGACATCAGCAGGGAGATCTGTCCCTGGCTCCTCCCTCAGGCTAGCTCAGCACCTGCTTGAACCCACATTTTTCAAGGAATTATACTTGTGGGCAAGGAGGTTCAAGTTGAAAAGCCAGGAGGATAAAGATGAGAAGGAGGTGATGGCAAAAGAGCTAGATAAGGATAAGAAAGTACCTACTGAAGCTGTGCAAGATCAGAGCCTGAGCACTAACTAGGTTGTCCAGGTTCAAATACTGACAAGCTACGTGACTTTGAGCAAGTCACTTACTTTGCCAGGTCTGTTCTTCATCTGTAGAATAAGGTTGATATGAGTATCCACATTCAGCATCTAGACAGAATTGTATAACATTGTTTTATTGTGTGCCCTATTCATTTTTAGGGTAACCTATTTTTTCAAGTATCAGTTTTACATTTAGATATATAAAATCTTTTATTTAAAAAAAAATTTTTTTTTTGGTTGGTTCCCTGAGCAGGGATTGAACCCAGGCCACGACAGTGAGAGTGCTGAGGCCTAGCCACTACACCACCAGGGAACCTCCCCAAAATATCTTTTTCTGATAATTTAATTTTATTAATGTTTCTTAAAAGGTAATGTGTCCACAAGAAGGTGAGAGGAAAGATTATCAACAAGCCTCCCAAACGTCCCAAAATGCACATGTTCGTTTGACTGCAATCACAAGGTGGTAAGGTCAGTAGGGGAAACCATTTAAACGCTAACTACCTGAATTGGTCAGTCAGGTCCAAAGAGCTGTGACAGCATTGGTGTCCACACAAGATGGCCATGGAGCCGGAGGCTGTGAGCACTAAGAAGGTGCCTTCTCCTCAGCAGGTGGGTACCAGCTAGTGCATCTCCACTGCTCCCTGCAGCCATGCAGCGCTTTCATTTAATTTTGGAATTGTACAGGTAGCAGGGCACCTGGCTCAATATAGCAGTCCTCAGTTTCTGGTTTCTGCCTCTTCTACTTTAAAGCCAGTGACATCACCAGGCAAGGTAATTATGCTCTCTGGGCCTTGGCATTCTAATCTACAAAACAGATTCATCAGTTGCCTCAGTGCCTACTACCCCCAAATAGGGCTGTCAGATAAACCATGGTACGACTACAACCAAACTCTCAGGTCAAACTCAGCACCACCTTCAGACAGCATCCCCCAAACCACTGTACACCCCAGAAACTAGCAGAGCAGGAACATGTGCCATGGGGAGAACAGAAAACGCAAACAGTGATCGATGGTGGGACTGGGAACTTATAAAACAAACTGACTCTAGGACATCTAAGCCCTCCATTTATTTTCTCTACAAAACAACTCAAATCATAAAGAGTGATTCGTCAAAATTGCAATGAATGAATGACAAGATTAGGACAACCAGATTTCAGGACTCTTAGAATTAAATATTCAATTACTATTACAAAATAACTTTTTTTTTTCTTGTGGGTAGTTCCCTGGCTGGGAATCGAACCCAGGCCGCAGCGCTGACAGCGCTGAAGACTTAGCCACTACACCACCAGGGAACTCCCACAAAATAACTTTTTAAATAAAATTTGATTCTGGGATAATTTTCAGTTTACAGAAAAGTTCCCATATGCCCCTCGGACAGTTTCCCCTGTTATTAATATCTTACATTACCATGGCACATCTGTCACAACTAGGAAACCAACCAACATTGGTACATTTCTATGAACTGAATTCTAGACTATTCAAGTTCCACCAGTTGTTCCATGTATGTCCTTTTCCTATTCCAGGATTAAATTCAGGACACCACATTGCATTGGTGTTACAAAGGAATTTCTAATATAGTCCATCAGAAGATTTTAAGATTGGGGTTCCCTGGTGGTACAGTGGCTAGGCTTCGGAACTCTCAACGCCACGGCCTGGGTTTGATTCCCAGTCAGAGAACTACTCCCTCCCAAAAAAGAAGACTTTAAGGTTAATAAAATAAAACAATTAATTAATAGCATTTATTAATGCCAAAATCTAAAAAATGCAATTATTATAAATTTTACTTGGCCTTTCTTTTTACTGATGCTGAATGATCATTTAGTCAACATACATAATTGTCTTCATACCACAGAAGCAAAATTGGAGAAAATATTTTACACAAACAGCAATATATACTAATGAGAAGGAACACATTAAAACTATAAATATAGACTCTAAAAATAATTTTTTAATTCACCCAGGAAAATACTATAACCTATTTGAAAATGAGATGTTTCCTTACCAATTACTGCGATGAAATAGCTTTGTTACAAAAATGAGATTACAGTAAATATCTCTCTCAAAATTATTTATTTAATAAAGGTTGTTTCAAATCAATATTGTCTTCAACCTAAGTGTATAACAAACACACAAAAGAGAGCATTTATTTAAGCAGCTTTTGGACCCAGTACTTTGAGTAGATACCATGAGTCTAAACACAGAAAGAGCTGAAAAAAAATAGTCCAAAACTCTATTCAGTTGGTTTGCTCTTGGTAGCAGTAATAGGTGCAGCACTTCTCAAACTATTCTGTGTGCACTGTAGGATTAAGCAAATTAGTAAATCTATTGTTGTTGCTGGAAGCCAGAGTTTTCACTGTTAAAAAAAGGAGATACAAATACGAAGTGGGGAGAGGAAATAAGATACTATGATGCTATATTGGAAATAAAACAGTATGAAGTTACACAAAAGAGACACACAGACACATACACACATATATACAACCCAGCTGGACTGAAAGTTCTAGAAGCAGCAACATCCTAATAGTGATGACCACACCTAAGCATCAAAATCTTGGTTTCTAATTTCCACCTCCTACTAAAAGGAACCAGTGCTCTATGGAAAAATGCCTGGCACAGAAAACATACAAGATGAGCCTGGTAATAAGGAATGCTCAGAATGGATGGGGGGCATGTCAGAAGGATAAAGAAACCAGTCTGAAGAGGTTTCCATTGCTCAAATTAATTACAATTAATTTGAAGAATTAATAAGAATCAAAATGAATAATGACAATAACAGACTATAACATATTCAATAAAAAGAATGTAAGCATCAAAATGAATGACAATAACAGACTAATACATTTAATAAAAAGAAGAATCCATTATCCATACTGATTCTAAAAAATAAAAGAGAGCTCTTTTTTATAGTCGACCTCTACTAAAAGAATGGTAAAAGAAAAACACCAGTTAGCAATCATCACAGTGGTGACTGATTCAGACAAGAATCGTCAACAGATGCTTAAAACCACTGGGAGAGGCTATCTCCCTTCTGGGTACCTGCCAGCTAAAAGGAGGAAAGGTACTTTTCCAGCAGAGGAATGCAGCCGAGGCCACCATACCATGGCCAAGGTTAACATCACCACTCTTGGGGACAAACTGATGGGCTGTGCCTCCAGATGCAGTACTAAGGACTCAAAGTCCTGAGGGATCACTCCTGCCAGAAAAGCACCAACTGAATCTGATCACAAGGAAACAATCTTGATAAACCCAAAACAAGAAATAGTCTATAAAGTGACTGCCATATATATTCTTTAAAAAGTCCATGCCATGAAAGACAAAGAAAGCTAGGAAGCTGTTCCAGATTTTAAAAGATTAAACGCATGTGACAATTAAATGCAACACATGATCCCAGACTGGATCCTGGGCTGGGAAAAAAGTATGTTGTAAATGGACAACTGGCAAAATAAAGATATGGTTAATAGTACTACATTAATGTTTAACTTCCTAAATTTGATAGCTGTACTGTGCTTATAAAAGAATGGCCTTGTTCTTAAGAACTATAAACTGAGGAATTTAGAAATGAAGGGCCATGATGTCTGCAACTTAGTTTCATGTAGTTTCTACACACACACACACACACACACACACACACACAATATTTTATATCTGTGTATACACACACAGAGAGCGCATGCAAATGTGTGGTGAGTCAAATGTTAAAAACTGGTGAATTTAGGTGAACTGTATACAGCTGGAGTTCCTACTACTATTCTTACAACTTTTCTGTAGATATGCAATGTTTCTAAAGTAAAAAGTTTCTTAAAAAAGAATGAAATACCCCGTATCTCCTTAACCCTCCCAGACCGCTGTACCGATTGTTCGGTCCTTTCCGAACCTGCCGCCAGACCGCGGTACCTAATGTTCTGTACTTTGCCTCATACGTGAAAACAACAACTCCAAGTTCCATCGTATTCTAACCACTTGTTTGCATGTAACTAACATTTTTCTATATCATGTTGGTTTTCTCTCTTTAATGCTCAGGAGCCCAGGTATAAGGGACAGTTAGGTTCAGGTCTGGTAGGGTTAAGAAGGGAGATGTTTTGAAATCTTTATTCTTTTTGGAATTAAGGAAGGCCTCCTCATACAAATAAAAAATACAAACCATTAGCTCTTTGAGATTTGGTTTAATTTTTGCTCTTAGAGCACCTCTCAACTGAATAATTTTGTTTACATCAAAGTTCCTCTAAATGGGCACTCTGAATTATCCTTGGTGAAATTATACCATTTAGATAAATATGCACACGGCATAGAGGCATGTAAAAACCAGGAGTCCAACCTAGAGTTATTGCAGATATAGTTTTCAACTGAGACAAATTCATGAGACTCTGGGAACAGTCAGCTGAAAGTACTGCTGGTGTACTTTATGAGTCAGGTACCTTAGCCTATTGGCCATGCCATCTCTAACTGTAAATGTCACTAAATTGCAACTTCTGGTTGATGAAAAGTTTTGGTAAGAGGTCTCTCCCAGAACTAAACCACAGACAAAACAAAGACAAATTCTTATTAAAAGCACAGGGGAAGGGGGGAGGAAGAATGAGGTAAAGCTTTAGGTAGTGACTTACAAGATCTCCAAAACACTGTCCAATGAGAAAGTTAAAAAATTGTATAAAAAGTATAATTCCATTTATGTAAAATATTCTATGTATAAATGTTTTCCTGACTGTCCTGGGCTTTCACTGTGGTTCACCGCATCAATATGCATGTGCATCCTTCACACCAATGGGGTGGAGAGGAATCTGAAGACCATCTCCCTCTCCCCAGAGTGGCCAAAAAACCACCAGGGGCTGACTGCAGCAAAAAGCCTGCTTGGGCCCCAAGGGACCCTCATCCCTTTCCAATCCTCTTGTTCTGTCTTCTAAGACTGGAAAAGTTTTGTAGGTACTCAAACCGACCCAGGGACCCTAGAAGGTAGCCAGTGGCACTCGGGAGGCCTCTGCATCAGAAAACTCTTATGTCAACCTAAATGTGTGGGAGTCCTGGAAGCTGGTCTCCCAAGGCAGCCCCAAGCAATCCTCTCCACAGTGACAAACTCCTAAGGAAAGTCCTCCAGGGAACAAGGCTTCTGAGACAAGAGGGTGGACCTGTAGGTCCTCTAAGTCCAGGATACCCAAAGGGGTCCTACTCTCAACTCTGTCCTGCCCAAGACGGAGCAGTCAACAGCTGAGGGCAGATAAGACAAATTGATCAAGCTGATGGCTGGCAATGAGGGATCCAGAAGCCAGCCTACTGAGGTATCAGAAGGGGGAAGGGGGAAGGGGCACTAAGGACAACAACCAGCTCCTGAAGTGACAGCCACACTAGGCAGAGAGGAGGGAGAGAAGGCCAAGAAGGCAAGTGTGTGCAGTCCCTGTGCCCCCAGCTCTCAAGCAAGTCCTGTACTGTGCAATGGTCACTTCCTCATGTAGGGGGCAGTCTGCTCTCAAACCTCAGTGCCAGGCAAGTCCATCAGAGAGGCAACCAGGCCCTCTGTAGGAGGGCTCCAAGCTAAAAGACCCCCAGCCAGCCCCTCCCAAACCCAGGCTGAGCAGCTGGTGAACTTTAGTGAGGATCCATCCATGTTTATGAGAAGCCCTCACCTGCTCTCACCTCTCAGCCCAGCTACATCTGCAGAAGCAAGCTCCCCCCAGTGTGAGGCCCAGGCCAGCTGGCTCTGCAGCACCATCCCCCACCTGTCCTCTATAGGCGTTCTTGCAAGCAGCCACAAGGCCTTCATCCTCACCAATACCCACCCCGCCCCCAGGGGCAGCTGCAAGGCTCGCTGGCTAAGGGGAGCTGTTGCTCTTTATGTCAAAATATAAATAGCCATTTGTGCATTTATTCAATAACTGATTTCTGAGTGCCCACTCTGTGCCAGACCAGACCCAAGGGACACAGTATGAACGTGACAAAGAGCAAAACATGTCAATATGAACAATCCTAGCCCTGTCCAAAGCACTGCGGCTGTTTTGTGGGCTCTCCGCAAGCCACACACACCTCCTCTCAGACCATTAAAATGGTTTGACTCATTTAGTACTCACCATGTGTCAGACACTGCTCAAAGCCACTGCACTCTGCTGCCTCCCAGGCAAGGGGTGGGAAATGGGACAAACTGGACACTCTCCTGAGAAGTAAGCCCTTGTGTGGCATGCACACACATGGAGTGTCCTGCTTATAGTTTGGGGTGGGGTGGGGGGGACAAGGGTCCCTACAATCCCTTAAGTCCTTTCGTGAATAACATTAACAGTTGGCCTTTATGAAGCATTTGCTTTGTATCAGACACTTCTTAGAACTTTGTATCTACCCACTTTAATTCTCACATCTCTATGAAGTAAGTTCTGTTATTATGTCCATGTTACAGATGAGGAAACTGAGACACAGAGAAGTCACAGAGTGAACAACAGAGAGGGACTTGACCCCAGGCTGAATGGCATTAGGGTCCGTGTTCTTAAATCACCACACAGGACTTGCCTTGATCTAACCGCAACCACACCCACCGACAGCTCGTTTAAGATAATGCCAGACCTCAGCTTTCCTTCCTTCCAGGTGGATGCCTAGAAGCCCCAGGACACTTTGGGTCCCTGGCCCATTGCACTCCAACCATGGCCCATATGCTATTCACCCTCCCCTGGACCTGCCCAGCCAAGACTTCAATCCACCCTGTATTGGTAGTACTGTCTTTTACTAAATATCCCAAGTCAATTGGTAAATCACATCAGAAACAAAAATACAGTTGTAACAGAAAAACCACACTGTGATCCTACTCATCCCTCTGGCAAACTGTTGGCCTAAAATTGGGGTCTTGGGATTACGTGCCTGCTTGCAGACAGGAAGAAGGGCTAGCCACCAATTCTTCAGCACCTCAAATACAAAAGCACATGTGAGGAAAGAACAATCTAATAGTACACCAAGGAAAAGACGTTTAATCAGTCTCTTGCTATCTACTAAGCCCTAAATGTTGTCACTGACACAGTCCATTCCACTTAAGAGTCAAGAATCTAGTAGGTGTTTCCTTATGCCAAGGAGAGGGAGAGGAACAGAGGTATCACGCAAGCAGGGAGGGCCCACAACTAGATCAATTACCATGACGTATGCATAAAGTGCTGTGGAACTGCCAGCAGAGGGAAGGGAAGGCCTGGGAAGCAGGACAAGAAGGCTGCAGGCAAGACTGATTCGGGCCAGAGGAACAGGAAAGACACAACCTAACAGCAGCAAGAAGGTACAAATGCATTTATCCAAGTGTGCAACAGCACATGCTTCATTCCTAAGACTAGAACCACTAACTGAAATACTAACCCTGACTAGCTGCCACCTGGGCCAACTGCTTTAACCACAACCTGACCTGTGCCCTCAAGACCGTCCTGTGGCAACACAGTGCCTGGCACATAGCAGGTGTTAGTGGGGGGCTTGTTACAAGGTGAATACAAGCAATGGGGTGGGGAGCATCACTTTACTTTTCCCAGAGGCCTCCTCTTGTTCTCTGAAGCAACCAATGTTCAAGGGGAAAGGGTCATGACATATGCAACTTATTCTCAAATGGTTCATAAAAAAACTATGTGTACGCATACATATCTATGCACAAGCACACAGATACACAGGCAGGAATAAGACATACAAAATGCTAACAATAGGTACTTCTAGTTCAGTATAACGCAGGTGTTCTTTGCACTAATTTTATTATTGCAACTATTCGGTAAGTTTGAATTTTTTCCCCAAAAAATGTTTATTTTAAAAAAATTTAGCTTCAGTGCTCTCAATGCCATGGCCTGGGTTCGATTCCCAGCCAGGGAACTACCCCACCACCACCACCACCACCAAAAAAAAAAAAAAAATTTCATTAGCTAGTAAGGTTGGAAAGTGTTACACTACTTTACAACTAAAAAGAATGAAATTGTAAAGCATAAAGCTCAGTCTGCTAGCTGGGCAAGTTCTACAATGTTACAGGGTAGTGGGTTGTAGAGAGAAGAGCTCCACATTTATAAGGTACCTGGCAAGCCCAGGTGCAGGCTCAACTTTCCAGCTACTTCTATGAATGTCAGCCACTTCTGCTTATAAAATATCCACACTCTTCCTATTTGCTAACCCATGTGCTGCTCCAGAAACAAGGTGCTGTGGCCAACTGTCAGCTCACTGAGGACTTACCAGTTCAGCAGAGCCACAGGCCCCTCCGAGTCTGTAAATGGTGAAGGGGAAAGAACTCTGAACTCGGGGCCAGCTCACCCAGGTTTGAATCCTAGTTATGCAGCTCACCAGCTGTGTGACCTTGTGCAAGTCACCTGCCTCTCCCAGCCAGCTTCTTTTTTCCCAAAGAAGATAGCACCAATCCAGCTTCTCACCAGGAGGCCTGGCCAAGCATAAGTCTGTTATAGGGCTGGGGATTTCAGCAAAGACATGCTCACTCAGGGAAGGTCAATGTTTTCTCAGCTATGCATAGTGGGGGTCAAGCTGGACCAAGCTATGGCTGAAACCAGGGTATGATTTTCTTTCATAACTGATGTTAGAAAAACACAGTTTTAGAATCAGCAACTGATGATGAATTCCCTGTACAGATAAAGGGTCAGTGAGATGATACTGCAGTCAGTGGCCCCTAAATACCCGTGTTTGTTGCACCCTGGTAGAGGTCCCCAACCTTTCTTTCTCACCGTATCCCCGATGGTCATAATGCACAACTTCATTGGTCATATGGCTAACTACAGAAGGAATTTGGAGGGAAGGTTGGTTCTATTCCCTTGACCAAAAGTTTTCAGATAGGGAGTTCCCTAGTGGTGTAGTGGCTAGGCTTCGGCGCTATCAACACTGCGGCCTGGGTTCGATTCCCAGCCAGGGAACTACCCACATTAAAAAAAAAAAAAAAAGTTTTCAGATAGAAAAAGGTTCAGTGTCCCCACTGAAGAACCACTGGGTTGGTCAGGAAAAGATAAGTGGCCTGGAGCTCCACAGCTAGGGTTAAGGAAGGACATACATAGCTGGAGTGGACAGAGCCTCAGCCAAGAGTGCATGATGGGGGACTGGCCAGACCTCTAGGATTGAATCTCATCTTAGCCACTGAGCTTGATGAACTCTCTGTACTTCAATTTCCTCATCTGTACATGGGGCTAATAACGTTATCTACCTTACAGGGATGACCAGAGAATGAACTTAATCAATGCATGTGTTAATGCTAGAGCAGCACCTAGCATATAACACATCCTCAATTAACCAAGATCAGACATGCATTTAAAAGAAGCTTTAGCAAAAGGTCAAGTTCAGCATTCTCATGTTGCTCCACTCTGTTAAAGTCTTCATGCACTGGCCTGCATCAGAGAGGAGCCAATAGTGATTTGGTCCGGGTCCTCAAGGGCTCTACCTGGCAGAAATCAGAGGACATCCTCCTCACCCACCCTTCTTCCTGCCTGCCTGCCTCCCTCCCTTCTTCCTGGGAAGCAGGTTCTGACTGGTGCCCTCCTCACACCCAAGTATGGGCCTAAGCCAGGATTCCAACAAAGAATGCAGGTTAAGACCAAAGATGCACCCTCTTGAAAGTACCAACTAGTAGACCTGACTGGAAGGATGCAGAGCACACAAAAAGAGAGTATCTGACCCAGAGTGAGATGTGCCCTTGCAGCCCAAAATCTGGGAGCCAGCTGAAATTCCCCAGGTTTACAGGGCAAGTCAAGAAACCACTGCGGGATGTTGCAAAGTTCTGATCCGGACAATCACATGGAATGAAAAAGGTAACTTTGCTCCCTCTACCAGAGGTGCCTCCATGCCCCCAACTCAGACCTAAACGTGATGTCTCCCGTGAAGCCCACCCCTGCTTCACAGGTACAAATGTTTAGCCACGTCTGCTACTTGCCTGGGCCCCCCAGATTCAGTGGACTGATTTACACCTCATCTCTGCTTCCACACCTAATGCGCACTCCCAAAGGGAGGGGTTTATTCTCGTCATCTGAGCATCCCTAGTGATGGGCAGGCAGTGAGTGCACGAAGATCCTTGCTGAATTGCTGCTGGCCATTTGGAAGGATATGTGGACAGTTAGCAAAGGAAAATAAGTTGGGGACATCTGCCACTTCCATCATCAAGGAGGGAGATACTAGACCTGTAACCAGAGGCACTCCAAGGAAGACAAGTATGATGCATGGCTTTACCCTTCTGAGTCCAGTGACCTGATATGCAAAACTGGGACCCAGTAGCCACAATAGGATGACGTCTCACCTGTCTACAGGTATAGACATATTTTCTAAAGAATTTAATCACAACCACCACAAGTCCACTGGCTCTGGTTTCCAAGAGCTGATACAGTACCCTCTTTCGACAGGTGAGTCTTTTTCTGGTTTCCATTCTTACCAAGGCTCTCCCACAACCAGTCACCTTGCTGCCCAGGGAATATCAAAAGTAGTGAGCAGCCAGCTCTACTTGGGGAACCCAGAGCAGTATCACTGGAGAAACTCCAGGTTTAGTGTGGCCCCAGTGACTTGGCTACCAGGTAGACATTGGGAAGTCGAGAGATTCAGTGTGTCTGGGGTGAGAGCTTAGCTAGGGGACAGTAGAGGACCACACACTCCTGTGTTCCCAGTCCTGCCTCTACACACTCAGGCCTGACAGTACTCATAGAAGATGGCCCTGGGCACTACTACTTTCAGGGGCCCCTACCTGCTTTAAAAATCATACTTTTCAAAAGTGTTTTTTTATAGACGACAGTGTTTGTATGTGTACATTACATTTTCTTTAACCTAAAAGTTTGGTTTTACTTTCCTGCTGATTTTAAAAGAAATCAAACATTTTCACAGGCCATTAAAATCATTGTGGGCCCCCAGCACTGGGCCTTCTGTGCCTGACAAATAAATCAGTCCTGCATTTGGGGATTTTATTTTCTTGCTGCAGTTCAAAGGAGGAGGAGTACACCAGAAACAGGTGAAGACAAAAATTGTCTGGGATCTTCTAGCTGACATGATTCTGATCCCCCCCCGCCAAGATTTCTTATAAAAACACGGGCTCCATGGGAAGTTCCAAAGGCATTTAATCAACACATACAAGGAGCACTCCTAAGTACGTGGCACTGTCCAGGTTCCGACAGCGGCGACACAGCCGCGAAGCAGCGCCTCAGTCTCTGCCCCAGGAAGCTTGCTTCCTGCGTGCGATGCTGGGCAGACTCCTACTACCTCCTCGGGGGCGGTCTGGTCTCTGAGCTGAGTACTTCTCTGGGAGTGACAATAAGCAACACGGGTACCGCTTTCCAGCCGAGGGATTTCCAGGACTGAGATGCAGGAACCAAGTCACTGCTGGGTGGAAGCAAGGGAAACCAGGTGCCTCCACGAGCTACTCTCTCGACCCCCAGTACTCCAGCCTGCCCCCAGCCACTGGGTCAGCAAGGAGGGCGCGCCCAAGGCGCGGCTCCTGGGCCAAAGAACTCCCAGGCCCGCACAGCCCTCTCTTCCATCAACCGCAAAGCTCGCAATGCTCCACGGACGTGCATGTGAAGGCAACATCCATCGAAAACAAAGTTCCACCGTGTACGAGGAGCTCGAGCCCAGGTAAACTCACAGCACGGTCCCGGCAGGCCACGGTCCCGGGTTGGGGGCGCGGCGCCCAGCAGGCAGGCTCGGCCGGCGACCTCCCTGGACGCGCGACCCGACGGGTTGGAACGAGATCCTGGGCGACCCCGGCCCCGCCCGCCCCGCTCCCCCGCGCCGCGCACCTGGTCGCAGCGGCTCGGTGACGGTGAGCACGAGCAGGAAGAGCAGCAGGAAGGCACCGCTGTCTGCCTTGGGCACCATTTATCCTCCGTTCATCGTCCCCAGAGCGGCCGCGTAACCCCGCGGGGAGGCCGGGCAGGGCCGGGATGAAGGTCTGGGGGCCGGGCCGGGACCGGGCGCGGAGAAGCGACGGGAGAGGGCTCTGGCTTGGCCGCAGCTGCGCCGTGCCGGGGGATCGCGCACACTCTCGGCCACAGCCTCGAGATCTGACTCTGGCTCCGCTCAAGATGGCGGCCGTCCTGTTCGGCTCCGCGCCGCCCCGCCTCCCGCCCGCCGACGCCGGCGCGGGCCAATGAGCCCTGAGGCGGGGGGCGGGGACTGAGCGTTCCCAATGCCCGTGAACCATTCGCCAAGCAGGGGCGGATCCTAGGCGGTAGTACCCGAAAGGGGCGAGGCCTAAGGTCGGAATGGTGAGGGGCAGGCC